>CAUYRH010067201.1:0-31126 GCA_963574655.1 Perodicticus potto | reverse complement strand
GATATCATCTAACGCCAGTAAGATTAGCCCACATGATGAAATCCCAAAACCAGAGATGTTGGCGTGGATGCGGAGAAAAGGGAACACTTCTACATTGCTGGTGGGAATGCAAACTAATACATCCGCTTTGGAAAGACGTTTGGAGAACGCTCAGAGATCTAAAAATAGATTTGCCATTTGACCCTATAATTCCTTTACTTGGTATATACCCAGATGACCAAAAATCACATTACAACAAAGCTATCTGCACCAGATTGTTTATTGCAGACCAATTCATAATTGCTAAGTCATGGAAGAAGCCCAAGAGCCCAACGATACACGAATGGATCAATAAACTTTGGTACATGTATACCATGGAATATTATGCAGCCTTAAAGAAGGATGGTGACTTTTCCTCTTTCATATTGACACGGATGGGGCTGGAACATGTTCTCCTTAGCAAAGTATCTCTAGAATGGAAGAAAAAGTATCCAATGTATGCACCCCTAATATGAAGCAAATTTATATCTTTCAAGTGAAGGCTACAACCCACTTATTGCACAATAAGATGGGGAAAGGGGTGAGGGACGGAAGGGGAGGGAGAGGGTGGGGGAGAGATGATAAAGGGTGAGATCATACTTGTGGTGCATATTTGAAGGGTCAGGAGAAATCTTCTAAATACGGATCAAAATTGTTTTCACATAGTAAATGAGAAAATATCATGAATGTTACATTAATCGGGTTGATAAAAATATCTCCAATTGTATGGGAAGCCCGCACACTGTACTCCAAGACTGAATTATTGTACACAGTTATGACTCAATAAAAAATAATTAAAAAAAAAAGAAAAATTAGTATTAATATCTAGCAATAAAGAGTTGGGAAATGGTGCTATCTGCTTAAATAAAATCTACGGTAACAGTCTGGTTAATACAGTCCCACTGTGGTCTCACTTTGATAAAAGTATCTGGAGCACAACTGTAGCCAGAAAATATTGAGAGATGATTTAATTAATAGAGGCCAGGCCAGAAGTATCTTTTAAGATTTTTACCCATTACAAAAAGGTCCCTTGCTCTGGTGAGACACAAAGAGCCAAGCTCTTTCCAGGACTCAGCAAAAGCCATTTATAAAGTGGTAAGAGGTTTTCCCGGCAAGACCTAACCCTATTAAAGCTCTTGAAGAGTTCTACAGGCAATCCAGGGAACGTTCACATCATTAGAAGTGGGCTTTGAAGTTTATCTGAATTTAACATTCTATTTCCCCACCTGTTTTTGGACAATGAACACAGACTAAATAACAATTAAGCTTCCTACTGAATGTTAGGCTCTTACTTCATGCCAGAAACTTTTGAAGACTTTATATATTATTATCTTATATAAAAACTACAACAGTCCTAAAAGGTGGATATACATTCTCATTGAATGGATGGAAGGGCATAAGAATTAGAGAGTTTCATTGACGTATTTGCTCAATGTCATGGCCAATCAAACTGAATGAAGCAAGAAGCCCAGCCCAGGCCTGACACCTCCACCGTGCACATAGCAGCTAATATATGCCAAAGGGAGAAGACTGTGCATATTAGCAGGACCATCTGGGTAACATTCCACTTCCTGACAGACAGAAAATTAAGCTTCTGTCCCTTTTCTCTTCTAGCTATTTAAGGTCTTAGGGTAAGGGAAACATCTGAAAGACAAGGGCTGGTTGAGATGGCTGTCAGATCTCCTTAAACCCGGGATATTGGCTGTGTCAGGCAAAGATGCAAAGGGTTTTGGGGAAAATATGTAGTTAGAGCTCCATCCCCTTTAAACGAGTTAACCTTCACTATAGCCATCAGTGCTCAGCTAAACACAGACTTGGAGGAAGCAGGAAAGCTGGCAGGGTTTTGAGAGTATAATAGATAGAGCTGGGGAGAATTAACCACTGGTTCCCAAGCCTTTCTTTCTTCTCTGTCCATTTGCTACTAGCATTTTGCATCCTGTGTTAACACAAATCTGGAAGGAAGATGTGTCATTTAGACTTTCTGAGATCTTATTGAAGGGAAATAGGCTTGTTGCAACATCACCAACAAACTTCTTTTGTTTATATGCAAGAACATAGCATATACAAGTAGCATCTTTTTATGTTTCACCTATCTGAAGTGCTAATGGCATCAGAATCCATTCTTTAATAAAGCTTTGCTTAAAAGAAGCAGAGGGTGAAGTTGTATTTATTTCATAAAGCAACAGGGGAGCAGACAAACCAGGACTGTGTTGAGATTCAGTCTTAACAGTGTCCTTCCTGCCCTTATTGTGCAGAGGGAGACATTACATAGATACCTGCAGAGAGTTCCCAGGGGAGTTTCCTAGACAACCTACTCTAATGAATCTTTGCCAATTAACAGTTAGGGAGAAAGGGCATGATAAGATTTCTACTCCACAAGTCTAATCCCCTTTTCTTACTCAGGAGCCTATGATGTTCTTGCTTGGGAGGAAAATATGTCAGTGGCCTGCTTATTGAATATGTTGTAATACTCATTGTTTTTTTATTTAGACGTTTCATGTTGACTAGTGAGGTATTGATGATTGTTTTTCACTGTGTGTTTGGGGGGGGTCTTCTTACCTGCTAGGGGGATATTTAATTTAATTCAGTTTTTAAACAATATTCCAAGGATAAAAATGAAAATAACTAAGTAGTTTCTTCTTTATCTGTATTTAAAAGAACATGGTTTCTAATAAACCAAACATTTATAGGACGGCAGTTCAAGGGACTGACTTAATGAAAGAATAGTTTTATTTGTAGGAAAAGAAAAGCTTGTAACAGTTTCCTGCATCTTCTAAACCTAAAATATTTAGATTGTCCAACTATTCCTATTCCAAAAGAGTGATATTTACACTTAAGTGAAGAAAAAAATCCCATTTCTCTGTATAACAAAGTCAAGTTGCTATTTTCCCCTTTTTTTTCTTCATTCTATCATCTGTGTGTGCTTGAAATTTTTTACAGAAGATTTTTAAGTTTTCAGTGTATTATTTAAAATCTGGTAAGAAAAATAGAGAAAGTCACCATTCCCCATACCATCTGGACAGGTCTTGCTTGGTTGGAATGACATCACAGTAGTGGCCATGCCCAAATCAGAAATGCATTCCCTGTTTAAATTGTTTTCTTAAAGAAAGATGCCTATACTGTCCATATTTCAAGAATAGATTATTCATCAAGTTTTCATCTACACATAATTTAGAAACATGAGGTGTTGGTGCATTTTTAGATCACATTTTTATTTTGATTTTAAACATACAAAATTGAGGTTATGACATTAAATTAGGAAATCAATTCTTGGCAAGTTTGTGTGTGTCTGTGTGTTTTTGAGAGAGAGAGAGAATAAAATAAATATAGAATAGAGTCGGCACAATGCCTGTGGACATGGATTATGAAACTTTGTGTAAATGCCATTTATGTTCTAATGGGTAGCAATTTACCACATCAAGGTGGAAGTTTGTACTCCACCCTTTAGCTACTCTCATTGATGTGAAGTGTCATCATACCATTGTGGATCATGAAATGACCCTTTGTACCTAAGAAAGTCATGGTGCTAGTCCTGAGAAGAAATGTCCTGGGAAAACAGCATAAAAGGTTCTTTTCACACTCACTTATATGTTCACCAAATACATGAGAGTCCATAAGCTTTCTTTGTCCATCTGGTTAGCAATGTCCTTCTTTTCCTTCTGCCCCTCCTCTGTCTCCCACCCTGCTCCTCGGCTATCTTTTCCTTCTGTTCTCTTGCCACTTCATGGTAACTTCCACCTGTGAATGAAAACTATTTAATTTTAATAACAAGATTATTCATGTCATATAAATGTAATTGACTCTTATAAAATATGACATCACCTAAATTTAGTGATGATTTTGGTTGTAGGATGTATGTATCTTTAATATTCAGTGCTTAATTTTTATGCTAGTGGTCCCTGGAAAGGCCAAAGGTATTTTCAATCTAAGCAGTCTTTCTCTTATTTTATGTGCTGTATGAACACAAACATCATAAATTAATCTCCCTCTGTCATGCACATGCACACACACGACAAACTAAAAGTCAAAGGAAATGCGTTTTAAAATATTATTTGGCTTTCTGCTAATTGTCAGCACCTTTGTAACTAGAAATCTTTTACTAAAATTACATATTTTGTCTTCTCAGAGAGGCCTAAGGGCTCGGCCCTTTCCCTCTCTGGGTCACTTGGATGCTCAGGCTCCTGGTTCACACACACAGCCTGAGACGACTCTCTGATGTATCCAAAACCACGAAACACAAAACATCCAAGTTGAATATTCCTTAAAAACGAGACCCATTTTATTTTCTCCTTTTTACTCCATGCTAAAGAAAATCTCTTCTGCTTATGCTCTGGGAAGGAATCATAGTAATGAAGCCACAAAGACTCCTCCTTTTTCTTTCTTTTTTTTTCATTTTCTTGCCATTTCTTTATTTTCCAGTTGTTCTATACTGCATATATATTACTTTGAAAATAAGGGTGAAAAGAAGAGGATTTTTACCTTGTGTTTTTTTTTTTTTTTTTTTAAATTGTTTGAGATTCATTGAGGGTAAAAAGAATTAGGTTACACTGATTGCACTTGTTAGGTAAAATCCCTCTTATCATTGTGTCCCACCCATAAGAGGTGTGCCATACACCATGACCCCCCCATCTCCCTCCCTCCTGCCCTTTCCCTGCTCCCCTACCTTCATTCCCCTACCCTCTCTTGTATTAGTTCATCTACTCCCTTCATATTAGAATTGAGTACATTGAATTCTTGCTTGTCCATTCTTATGATCTTGTCCTTGGTTTTTTTTTTTTTTTGTTTTTTTGAGACAGAGTCTCACTTTGTCATCCTCTGTAGAGTACTGTGGCATCATAGCTCACAGTAACCTCCAACTCTTGGGCTCAAGTGATTCTCTTGCCTCTACCTCCCGAGTAGCTGGGACAACAGGCACCACAACGCCTGTCTATTTTTAGAGATGGGGTCTTGCCGTTACTCAGACTAGTCTCGAACTGTGAGCTCAGGCAATCTACCCGCTTCAGCCTCCCAGAGTGCTAGGATTACAGGGGTGAGCCACTGTGCCCCGCCCTTAGCCTTTTTCATAAGAAAAGAAAAAAGTTTGATCTCTTCTATGAATGTTCAGTCATTTGCATTTTAAAGATGTGATCCTTCTTTTTCTACTTGTTGCCTTCAGTAAAGCTGGGATAATCTATGGTAAAACAAATTTGATTCTGAAATCTCTACAGTTGATCTTGCGATTTCTTGATGTTGCAATCTCTTGAGCTGATGGCGTAGGGTAGCAAGGCTGAGACCAGATGACATGGAGTAGATATTATAGAAAACAGAATAAGCACTGGGCAGCATAAGATATGCTATACTTTGACTTGCTAGTGAAATAACTTAAACACAGGCTAATAACTTTGTTCCCTGTCTTCCTACTCTATGCTTTATTGAAGTTAAAGAATATTCAAAAGCCACTGTCCTCTTAGAATAAAATTTCCCAACTCCTTTTGCCTTATTAAAATTGCCTCTGAAACTGTGAATGTTTCACAGTTGCTTATTCTTGCAAGCTAAATAAGCCCAAGACAATTAAATGAAAAGCAAAAGCATCAGTCGTCCACTAAGCCCGCTTAGTGTTCACATGTGCAGTTTTATAGAAGCAGAAATTACCTACAGGCAAAATTGAGAAATCCTTTGAGAAATTGTCTTTGCAGTGTTGGTTTAAGTCTTATGTGGAAATGATTAGTAAATTCTCAAAGAAATGAAATTTAGGATGGCTTCCGCAAGTACCTCTCAGAGTTAAGTAAAACATTTGAGATCACTTTTGCTGTTTTTTATTCATACTGTAGAGAGAATGGTTGGGCTTCTCTCTGCAGAGGGAGAGAAATGAGATCTCAGAGGATATAAATTTAATCACCCACTACCATAGAATTTCTCTCTCTCTCTCCCTCTCTGTATAGGCATAATCTAGATTTTAATCTGCTGTCTTTAATTATTCCTCCAAACATGCCTGATACATTAACAGATGCCCAGTAAATACTTGAATTGAATCTCCCTATCCAGTCATTTCTTTATAAAATTTATGAAAATGAAATATGTGTATATGCAGTGTGTTCTGTTCATGTTACTATTAAAAGAAATTTTCTTTAGTTAGCATAAGACATTTCCCACTGAACAGAATCTTACCACATTTAGGTTGAGTTGTGATGGATTTATGTGATAGCCACAAAATGTTTGCTGGCCTATTTCTCCCAGGTTACGTGCAGAACATAAAGGAAACAGAGTAGTGCCCCTGTGTTCTCACACCGTGGCCAGTTTCCCAACTGTCTCTAGAGTCTACAGTTATTAGACCTTACTTCTATTTTTAAAAGACGACCATCTGGGCAGATAGAAAAATAGAAATACAGAATGATACACTGGCCCTGATTTATAAAACATAATTTAAAAATCACAAAAGTTCAAGACCAAGTCATCTTTGGGGATACCCGATGACACTGACAATCAACCACTCATTTAGAAGCCTTTTTATTTGTGCCATCATCAGTCTATTTCTCTCAGTTTTTACGGGTCTAATTTGTTAGAGGATTCTGTTAGATAGAGCCAGATTTCCATCACAGATTATGCTGTCATGGAAAACCCTCAGATTCTTCCTTCCTTTCCCTCTTTCTTACTGATCCTGTCTTCCAGCCCTTAAACCCATCACCAACACACACAAATTAGAAGAAACTGGCGTTCTAATAATGGGACTTTGTTTTTAAATGCATGAAACATTTAAAGATTCTTATATAGAGTTTTTTGACAGAATGGACCTCATTCTGCAGTACCATTTCCAGTTCCTTATGGGTGTGATTTCACTTCCTCCCTTGGTCGTGTATCACCCACATTGCTCAGAGGACATCTCCCTGTACCCAGGTCCATCCTCCAGGTTCTGACTCACAGAGCAGAGTGTGGTGTGTGGGAGCCTGTGCTGGAGGGGACAGGTTGCATTCCAGGAAGGTGACTGTGGCCTCCTGCCTCTTGGGCCATTCTGTCCCCAAGTCCACACGATGCAGATATTCCTCTGAGGTACTACAGTCACACTTACCTTCTCACCAGGATCCAAAGGCCTGCTTGGTTTTGTGTGTTTTTTCTTATAGTATCTCCTTTAGGTCAAGAATTACTGACTGATTTTCACTGGGTCTTAAATTTCAAGTTTGAAAACAATATAAAAAGAACTTTCATTAGACCTTTTTAAAGCCCCATTGTATTTGTGTAGTGCTTTATTATTTACATCTTTGCATTTGATTCTCCCAACAAATCCCTGACAATGCTTAGGAGAATAGGAGTTATTATTTGTAGTTTTCCTATGAAAAGAGTGGCTTTGAAAGGAGAAGCCCTGTCTGAGATCCTTGCCTGGCCTCAAGCAGTGGGGTCCAGCCCTGCCCCTTAGCTCTTCAGTTCAGTGCCTTACCCACCATTTCCAGGAGATTTTTTGTGCATTTATCCATTCTTGGGAGATTTTAAAGCCATCTTTTAGTGACTTCCAATGTTGGCCATCTAACAAATGTATATCTCTCACTAGAAATTAAAAATAAACTAGCATTTTTACTACTGGCCTTCTAAGGTCTCTAAACATCCTGTGAAACAACTCCAGTATGGGGGTGGGGGGGGAAACATTGGAAGAACCCCAAATTAAAAAGCCAAGGCTCATGTTCTAAACAGGAGACTTCCTCTGCAGTGAGTATTAATTTAAGTTGTACAATCATATAATTTGAAGACTATATCAACTGTGTACAGGAAATACAGGTTTAACAGAAATCACTTTATTTGATCCTTATCTTCAAAAAAAAACTGAAGAAGCTTGAAGAAGTGGCTTAGGTGATTTAAATTCCATTACCTTTTGTCAGTGGCAGCTGAAAGCTTCATTGTTAACTATCTGCCAGGGCCTTTGGGAAACCAAAGCATCGTTGACTGGCTGGGCCAAATGAGTCATCTATTAAAATTATCCCTAATGAATTACTGGTTTGCTTGTTTAATTGCGCGTGGTATTGGGCTCTGGGATGTTAAAAGTCTAGTGGGGCTCAAAGAAATTACTTTGGATTAATTAAGCATTTCATTAGGCTCTTTCTTAGCTTCTCACTGTACCCTGACTGATTACTCTCTCCTCTCCTCCCCCATCCCTGTTCCTCCCTCTCCCTTTTCACTCTTTCTTTCTTAGGTGGTGGGTGGAAGGACAGTATCAAAAACTCTCACTTCAGAACCTCCGTAGGAGGGCTGACTGTGTCTTGACTGTGACCCCTCTGGCTTTGCACAGGAAGGCCCCCTATAGCAGGGGTGGGCTGCTGGGAGCATGCCCCTTTGACTTTACTGTGCCTTTGTGTTGTGTTGTGTTTCACTGGCACTGGTCACTGTATGGGCAGCCTTTTGCAAATAGGTGGCTACTGGTCTTTTTGTGTTTTTCCTCCTCCGCTGTTGTTTGTATAGGATGGAATAGCAAAAACAACCTTTTAGTATTTAATGACAGTTTTTATACTAGCAGTAATACCAAGGTCTTCATCTGGGAGGCCTGAGTGATAGGTGGCTGGGCAGAATACTCCTGAATAACCGAGATATCAGTGCCTCCCAACATGGCCCTTTATTTAAGAATATTTCTAATTGTCAGTTGTTGTCTTAAAGATTCCCTAAATCTGAAATGCCACTAATTAAAATATCTGTTTAGCTTTTATTTTCAAGTTAAAGACATTAGTGAGTACTAAAAATGTATAAACTACTTTATACATTTCTACACACTTAACTTTCACAGTCTAGTGAGACAGGTGCTGTCATCGTATTTCCCCCAAACAATACTACTAAGGTGCAGAGTGATCAGGTCCCAAGTTTGCCTGAGGTCAGGCCTGGTTCTGCGCTCTGCACGTGCTGTCTCTTAGGCAGATCCTCACTTGCCACCCACACTGCTGCCAAAATCACCTTTCTGGAATACAGATACCATCATATCATTTCTCCTTGAAAACCGTTAGTGTCTCACTACAGAATAAAGTCAGGTGTCTGGAGTGTGACGTTCTAGTCATTCGTCTTCTGGATTGCTGGCTCCTGACAGCCACGTCTGCTCTGCTTCCCTTGGCTGGATTCCTACTCTGTGCCAGCAACCGTGACTCTTTGGGCAGGCCCCACCCTTGCCCCTGTGGCTGTTTTCTCCAGGTGCTGCTCTGCTGCATGGCTGGCCCTGAGCTGCCTCTGGGAAGCCTTTCTCAGGGGCAGATCTCTTTGGCCATCCCACTGGCTGCCTAACTGGCATCAGCCATTTCTCAAGTTGCCCGACAGCCCTTCACCCCCTTGCCGGGGCCCTCTGTCTGACACATCATCTGACCACCAGGCTGACCCCATTTAGTGGCCCCCAGTGCCCTCCTCTGTGCCTTGAATGTGGGCACACAGTGCGTGTTTACCGAATGACTACCCGACAGAGCAAACAGAGCTTGAACTAGATCAGCCTCGTGGATTTATTTGATGTAAAAGTTGCAGTAATGTTGTGCGTTGTCCCGCCCCCAGCCCCTTCATCTGACAGGTGAAGCAGCTTACTATTCAGAGATACTGACTTGAGAAAAAGTAGATAGGGAAATCTAACCTCACTTTTGGCCTTTCTACTCTAGTGGCTGTTAGATGACAAGCTCCGCGATGTGTTTCCCTCAGCTGTAGAGACTGGCCCTCCCTGTTGTGAAAGTATCAGTGAGGAAGGGTGGGCCTACATCAGGGAAGGGAAGGCCACAGAGCACCGGCGACCAGCATCAGCACTTCATTAGCCAGACGGCTGCTTGGCATGGGCTGGAAGCGGGCCAGGCAGCCTGCTGTTGAACTTGGCAGACTCAAGGAGGACAGGACAATGAATGTGACAGGACAACAGCTAGTATTTGCCTCCTGAAGCCAATTGCTCTGGGAGGTACATGCCTGACCGAGTGTATGGTGCAGTTCTGCAGTTTGGTGGTACAAGTGGGGGACTGAGGGAACTCAGGGCATGTGGTTCTTCCCCAGAAGTGGGCTCCAGTTGTGCACGTCAGGTCAGGTGCTGGTCCACACTGGGATTTCATGCCATTGTGAGTAACCACGTGAAACCAATGTGTAGAAGCCAGAGTAAGGATGGAGTCACTTCAGACTGTATTTAAGGTTCTCTTTTTAAAAAATTTTAATGATACTTTATAAATGTTTCTTGTAGCACAAAGCATGTGCTTGCTTCAGTGCCTAAATAGGATTGTTGGTAGCTTTTTTCCAGTCAGGGAAATCATTTAGATCTGTGGGATAAATCCTCTGTATTCCTTTTCCTTTATTTTTTTCTCCCTACACCCGTTCACTGATGTAGATGAGAACATAACAAAATTTAACTTGTCTTATTTACATAAATCTTCCTGTTAGCTTTCTGTTTTACCATATCTGCATTTTTGTGTTTGACCTATTAGAACTTCTTTGGTTTTATAACGAAAAAAGTGCTTCCCTCAGCAGAACCATCTGGCTGCGTTTCCTGTTCCTCAGCAACTATATGTGTATTCTAGCAAGGCCACCCCTGTGGTTTCTGAGCAGTGGTGTTACACTGGTGGTCTTAGAATTCAACTGGAGTGATGGAAAACTTATACTTTAGGCTTCTTTCAAGTCTAAAGTTTCCAAGGTGAAAAAGTGCATATTATTGTCATTTTTGACATAGTGTTATTTTTTTTCCTGTAACCGGAATATGGTCTTTAAAAAAGAATTACACCATTCTGTTCTTTAAGGAAGAGAACTTGATTCTAAAATGTCTGTTAGTGAGCTACTAAATTTCTATGGCAGCAAACAGATGCAGCAGAGAATATAATGACATATGAACCACGTTCCTGATTTCTTAGAGGGTCGATTAATAATAACTAGTTTTTGTAAAGGATCAAACAATGAAGGATCAAATTAACAATAATAACAATAAACAAATTATGTAACAAGATTGCTATATACAGTTCATAGTTTGTATGGCAGAGGGGAGGTCTTTCTGAAAGACAATTTTGGGGACTTTTACTGCTTATGCAAAGGATAAGCTGGTCATTGGACATTTCTACAGAGGTATATACAAATTTAAAATTCTGTATTTTTATGTTGTAACATTCCACAGATTTTGAAACATTTCTGACTAACTGTATGCCTATTTTCCATTTTTTGAAATGCTACTTTTTTATTATAAAACAAACACCAAAAGGGTTTGGTTTGTATATGTGCATATGTTTTGTTCTTTTTCTCTATTTCTTTTTGTGATCTGTACATATCCAATGGGCAAGTTATAGAGAAAGGAAGACCTCATAGTATTTTCTCTTTCTTTTTTTTAGTATCACATTCATCAACCAGCAGGCACTACATTTCACATATTGATAAGAGTATGTTTTATAAGTGTTTATATTTAAAGATTTCAGATTTTACTGCATAAAGTATAGTACTTAACCTAGTACCTATTATACTTAACCTACTAACTACCACATAGGAAGAACTCTTAAGAAGTTGGAGTCCTTGCCATAATCTTTTGATTAGATCACTTCTTTTTAGTAATCAGGAATGATATAGATTCTAAAATTATGAAATCCTTTATTCTTCTAAGTTGAAAAAAGTATTAAACATATAGCCTCCGACCTATTATAGAGACTTTGAAAGAGATTCTATACCACCTCTGGTATAATTTTTTGAGGTGTTTTATTTCCCTGTGGTCCCTCGAAGAGCTTGCTTAGTCTGAATACTGCTTGAAGGTGTGCAAAGTTGAAGGGAATGCTCAATTTTAATTTTAAGAGGAAGGAAAAAAGTTAAAAATTGAGGCTAATAAAAGTTAATGAGGAACATTTAAATCCTTCAGTGGTTCAATTTATGTTGCAAGTCAGAATGGTTAATGCCATTATTATATGTGTGTGGCAACATCCTCTCTCTGCAATAATTCTTTTCCCTTGAAAATGAGCCAGTGCAACATGGAAGGCATATCATACTCTCATGATTACTGTTCATTCTTTTGACGAATTCTGTGTTTTTTTTTTAATGGAGGAAAGAACAGGCACAAGGAAATTAAAATATGAAGGTCTGTTTTTTCTGCCATTTTTTCCCCCTGTTTGACAGATTACTGAGTGAAACATAGTTATCAGCAGAGTGGTCATTTCTCACTGTCTCTTTGTGCTTAAAAATTTATTTTGGGATGGGAAACATTCCCCAAACCCAGAGGGTACACTTAATATGCCAGTTTTCATTTGAGAAGAATTACTTTTCAGTTGTAGGTGTTTTGGGATGTAGCCTGACTCAACATCCAGTATTAATGGTCCAAAGATAGAACAGCTGAACTTTCTGACTACCCTTCTTTGGGAGACATTAGCATGTCCCTGGAGAGTTTCCCTAGCTCTGGTTACGCACATCAGTATGTAGGGAAAGCTTATTACTGTTAGAAACGTTACTCTTGGATGGCCCTGTCTGTTACCCACATCAAAAGTATGGTCCACATTGCTGTTTTCTTTACATTAAAAATGTACTAGACCCTCAGTCTGTCTCTGACTATAGAAGTCCAGGCTCTAGGAACAGATCTCACATCAGACCACCTTGGCAAGTGTAGTGAACTTTTCTGTGATAAGTTTAATTATTTAATCAATTGCCCTTTTTTCCCCCACAGATTTTTCTTAAAAGCACAGTGCCAGGGTTTTTTTCTTTTTGCAGTTTTTGTCCGGGGCTGGGTTTGAACCCACCACCTCCAGCATATGGGGCCAGTGCCTTACTCCTTTGAGCCACAGGCACCACCTAATGCCAGGGGTTTTTTAAAAAGCAATTTTAAAAAGTTAAATGCTGAACTCATCCAGAGTAAAACCTCTATCATATATTTTCTAGAGGACATTAATCACATAATTTGAATTTTTAAACAATATGTATATTTTTGGAACTTATCTTTAACTGGCACATTCCATTTTTCGTGTTCGTACTTATTCTTTTCTCAGACTGAAGGCTTTTTGTGGTGAGGATGGTTGATTGTATGACCTGAACCAAAAGGGCTTTGTGCTATGGTGCAGAACATCCCTCCTGCTCTACTCTGGGTCCTCAGCTTTATCCTGCTACTTCCCTAAGCTTTAAATAAATCACTTCACCATTGCAAATCTTGATTTTCTCACCTTCATAGTAAGGGGACTGAATTCTAAATTGTTTAAGGTTTATAATCTTAGAATATGATTCCAACATACACTTTATTTTTTTTTATTTTTTTATTTTTTAATTTTTTTTAAATTATTTTTTATTGAGTCATAACTGTGTACAATAATTCAGTCTTGGAGTACAGTGTGTGGGCTTCAGATACAATCAGAGATATTTTTGTCAACCTGATTAATATAACATTCATGTCAGGAGAAAACTTCTAAATACAATCCAACATACACTTTCGATACAGTGTAAAAATTTATGTTGGTTTGAAATATATCTGCTAATAGAATATAGTTTTCTGTGATACAGAGTATGAGTTCATTTTTTAACATTGTAAAAGCCCTAAGTAAAATAAATTATTTATATGGTATATTTCCCTCCTCCATTTTTTTTTTTTAATTGTTGGGCAATCATTGAGGGTACAGAGAACCAGGTTACACTGCTTACATTTGTTAGGTAAAGTCCCTCTTATGATTGTGTCCAGCCTCCAAGAGGTGTGTCACACACTGTGACCCCTACCCCCATCCCTTCTCCCCTCTTTCTGCTCCCTCATTCCCCCACCTCCCACCAAGTACTGAGTCATTGGTTGTCCTCATATCACAGTTGGGTACATTGGATTCTTGCTTCTGCATTCTTGTGATGCTTTACTAAGAAGAAAGTTTTATCTCCATTCAGGTTAATACAAAAGATGTAAAGTAACCATCCTTTTTAGGGGCCAAATAGTACTCCATGGTATACATATACCAAAGCTTATTAAACCATTCCTGGATTGGTGGGCGTTTAGATTGTTTCCACAATTTGGCAAGTGTAAATTGAGCTGCAATAAACAGTCTAGTGTAAATGTTCTTATGATGAAATGGTTTTTTTCTTCTGGGTAGATGCCCAGTAATGGGATTGTAGGATCAAATGGGAGGTCTACTTTCAGTTCTTTGAGGATTCTCCATACTTTCTTCCAAAAAGGTTACATTAGTTTGCAGTCCCACCAGCAGTGTAAACGTGTTCCCTTCTCTCCACATCCACGCCAGCATCTGCAGCTTTGGGACTTTATGATGTGGGCCATTCTCACTGGGATTAGGTGATACCTCAGGGTGGTTTTGATTTGCATTTCTCTAATAATTAGTGACAATGAGCATTTTTCATAGCCATTTGTTGTCTTCTTTAGAGAAGGTTCTATTCATCTCACTTGCCCATTGATAGAAAAGATTGTTGACTCTTTTTTCTTTTTTTTGCTTAATTTGAGTTCTTTGTAGATTCTAGTTATCAAGCTTTTGTCCAGTTGATAATATGCAAATATCTTTTCCCATTCTGATGATTGTCTCTTTGCTTTGATTGTTGTCTCCTTAGCTGTACAGAAGCTAGTCAGTTTAATTAAGTCCCATTTGTTTATTTTTGTTGTTGTTGCAATTGCCACTGGAGTCTTCTTCATAAAGCCTTTCCCTAGGCCAGTACCTTCAAGTGTTTCCCCCACACTTTGAGGATTTTCCTCCCCCATTTTTATCTATTTTTCTAAGCTTGTTTAAGCTAACATCTATTTCTTTTTACATATCAGGACAAAAGATGTTATAGAAATCACTGTCTAATAATAAAAATACAATTAAAGCTATACGTGCAAGCCATACAATGTTATGTAATTAAAAAAAAAATTGAAACAAGTGACATTAAATTAAATAATATATTTTAATTGACTCAGTAGATACCAAGCATCATTTAAAAATAGAAAAATTATTAAGACCATATTTTTTTTTGTGCTAAGTGTTCAAAATCCAATGTGCATTTAGCATTTCGCAGCATATGTCAGCTCATTTGAATGAGCCATGTTTTCAAGTCATATTTCTTTTTCTCTTCTTTTCTTTTCTTTTTTCTTTCTTTCTTTCTTCTTTTTATACAGAGTCTGACCAGGCTAGAATGCCATGCCAGTCTCTGGCTATCTCACAGCAACTTCAAACTCCTGAATTAAAGCAATCTTCTGCCTCAGTCTTCCAAGTAGTTGGGGCTATAAATGCCCACTATGACACCTGGCTGATTTTTCTATTTTTAATAGAGACAAAGTCTTGCTCTTGCTGGTGTTGAAATTCTTAGCATAAGTGATCTCCCAGTTCAGCCTCCCAGAGTGCAAAGAATACAGGCATGAGCCACTGCACTGGCCTTAAGTCATCTTTCAAACTGTCCCCTACCACTGTGAGCACTACAGTGGGATTCCATTTGATTTCTTATACACAAAATTATATATTCTAAACCCAACATTCTTGACTGAAGTTAGGGAATCCTGAAGAAGAGCAGACATGAGAAAGGAAAATTGGGATGCTACCTAATGCAGTCTTTGTGAGTAGATACTTTGTCATTTTCCTTTTTATGATTGTTGATCCTCACCTTATTAGCTCATGGGATCACAGCCATGCAGTCTCTGTACACTGAAGGAGCAGGCAGAAAATTCTTCCCAGTCTTCTCCCCAAGGGAGAATTTTCAGGGAGGTTTTGGAGTGGCTGTAGGCATCTCTACACACAGATGGACACCTTCAACCTTCTGGAATATGAAGGTCTGACAAGTTCACAAACTTGCTGCTGTGCGCTTATGTTGGCAGCACTATAGAAACAATTCGATAAGGTTTTGTATCCTCGGCATAGAAACAATTCGATAAGGTTTTGTATCCTCGGCATATCAGGGTCCCACAGTTGTGTTTGTGTCAAGATGTGGTGGTGTTCTGCTGAATGATGTTCATTGTGTGTTTTTGTGTGCTGTTGCAAGAATGTTGGAGCTTGAATTAGATCAACATATAAACATTTGTAAGTTTCTTAAACTTGGCAAGAGTAGAAGTGAAATCAGAAAAAATGTTAGTTCAATTTTATAGACATAATGCCATGAAGAACATGGTACTGTACAAATGGATTAAATGTTTTTCTGAGGAGAAAGTGTCACTGATGAAGAGAGGTCAGGGTGATTAGTAACAAGCAGAATTGAATAAAACATTGCAAAAATTTTTCAAATTGTGCATCAAGATTGTTGAGCTGACTGTGAAAAGCATAGGAGACCAAGTAAACATCAATAGAGAAACAGGAAGATGTTAAATGAAAATCTTAGCCAACAACTCATGGCTCTTGAATCACAACAGTGCACCAACTCACATGGCAATGTTTATAAGGGATTTTTTAGCCAGTAACCAAATAACTGTATTAGAACACTCTCATCTGCTCTGGCCCCCAGTGACTTTTTTCTTTACCTGAAGATAAAGGAAATACTGAAAGGAAGACATTTTGATGACACTCAGGACATCAGGGGTAATATAATGACACTATGATGGCCAATCCAGAAAAAGAGTTCCAAAATTGCTTTGAAAGGTGGAACAGGCACTAATGTCAGTACATAGGTGCCCAAGGGTAGTACTTTGAAGTTGGCCATGTCTGATACTCAGCAAGGAGGTATGTAGCACTTTTTGTACAAATTATTCTTAGAGAAAAGCAACCACACAAGAATCACCCTGAGTGACTACCAGTCCCCCAATCTAAAGGAGAGCAGCTTATTCCTTTTGTAATCCGGAGGATCCCATAAGTTTTAAAGTAAAGGACCTAGGAGAACATCTAGTTGTTGATTTAGGACTCACCATAAAAATAGAGTATATGCCTTTGAGTCTTGGATTTAGGTAAAGATAGTCTTTGTAATAACTCTGTTCTTTATACAGGTAATTCACAAGTAAACAGAACCTCAGTAGTCAAGTGGGAACTCTGGATAAACTTTCTTAAAATGCTTTGTCTTCAGTCTAAATTCATTTCATTATGGTGAGCATTTTAGCTACACTTTTCTGTGTGGTTTATCTCATTTAATTTTGAAGACTGCCAGAGTTCATTGGTTATAAAAACCAAAAGTTTTTGTTTAATAGGAACTTCATCAAGGCTTATGGTTTGCTCTTTTTATTTATAGTAGCAGCAATACAAATAAGGTAAACATTTATAACTTTACTGGTGATCATAAATTTTTGGATGGATCTCATATCATCCTTTCCATTTACATATTATTTTTTCCTGTATGGATCTCAAAGTATTTTCTGAAGCAGTTGGTGTAGTTACCCTAATTACAGAGATATGGATGTTCTAACTCCCATAGGACTAAAATGACTTGCCTTCAAGGTCAGCCATAAGTCACGGGCAAACCTGGGAATTTTTTTTTTTCTGAGACAGAGTCTCACTCTGTGCCCTGGGTAGTGTGCCATGGCATCCTAGCTCACAGCAACTTCAAAATCTTGTGCTTAAATGATCCTCTTGTCTCAGCCTCTCGAGTACTTGGGACTATATGCACCTGTCACAATGCACAGCTAAACCTGGGATATTTAGTCCAGGATTCATGAATCTAATCTTTTAATTTTTTTTAATAACATGAAGAATGTAGCAGGTTATTGCAAAATATGTTCTAATATCTATAAGCAAATGTAAAAATCTTTACTTTTTTTAATGATAGGAAGAATGTCGCTGATTATTCCAAAATACGTTTACCTGTCTATAAGCAAATACCCATGGGAAGGTCTGTACTTCTCTCTCTTCTCAAATCTTTGAGGCTAGGAGGAGCAGTTCATGCCTTAGAGTGCCATATACCTGTTTGAAGATCGGAGTAATGGTCAGAAATAAGTCAAGAAGAAAAAAGTAGCGTGGCTGAATGGAGTGATGTACTTTCCATGACCTCTTTGCTCCTGTGTTAGCTGGAATGATGAAATTCATTTTCATATTCATTGAAGTTTATAGCATAACTCAATATATATATATTTCAAAGAATTTTTTGACTTTAGTATTGTTTCCCAGAGAAATTCAGAATGAAACTGGTACTTATAAACTATTTGGCAAAGGATAATATTCGGTTAAGCTTTTAAGTAAAAATTACAAGAAAGGGACCTATAAAATGTGGCACATTAGTCCCCTTTTATCCATAGTTTGTTTTCCATGGTTTTAGTTACTCAGGGACAGCTATAATCTAAAGAAATTAAGTGGAAAATTCTAGAAATAAACAATTCACAAATTTTAAATTGTGCACCCTACTGCGTATGTGATGAAATCTCCCTCCATCCTACTATGCACTTCACAGATGTGAATCATCCTGTTATCCAGCATATTCATGCTATAGATACTCCAAAGCCATTCATCTTAGTAGCCATCTCATTTAATTTTGAAGACTTGAACTGTTATCAGATTTGAACTGTAGTGGCATCTCAGGTTTGTGTTCATGTGATCCTTATTTTACTTTATAATGATTCCAAAGTACAAGAGTTGTGATGCTGGAATATTGTTATAATTGTTTTAAACTATTATGTTATTGTTGTTAATCTCTTATTGTGCCTGATTTATAAATTAAACTTTATCATAAATATGTATATATAGGAAAAAAACATAGTAGACATAGGGTTCAGTACTGTTCATGAGAGGTCTTTGAAACATATTCCCCAAGGATAAAAGGGGGACAGCTATGTAGCTTACTTGTTGATCACTTACTCTCTGTATTATATAGGCATGTAACTTACCATTTATAACCCCATATTACCTTAAATTTTATTTGTAAAATATGTGTCTGCTCCAGAGGCCCATTTGACTCTCCAAGAATGAAGGCTTTCATATAAGTTTTTTGACAAACTTGCTTTGTAACATTGAATGAGTCACTGACATTTGCTTTATGAAATTACCGGCCTCTTTATCTGGGAAAAGAAATAACCTATAGGCTTTATGTCCATAGCTCGGTGGTTATAGTGCCAGTCACATATACAGGGTCTGGTGGGTTTGAGCCCAGCCTGGGCCTGCTAAACAACAACAACTACAATGAAAAAAAAAATACACACACACACACACTATGTAGTGTCCTAAAAAGAAAGTGTTCATCTTATTATTTAGAAGATTTCTTCAAGGTGGGACATTTCTGGGAGATGCACATCACTCCCCTCATTTCGTTACTGTACAGGCCAATCGGTTTTGGATTTCTTAAACAAAACTTCTTTTTAAATATTTTTAGAAAGTACCTCTATTCATAGGTCATAATATATTGTCTTATGCCAGGTTTATTTGCTTATTTAAGTTTTGTAAATTCAGCTTTAAAAATTGGTACACAGGCCTGTGTGCCCCTTGATTTGTTCAAACTCATGCACTTGTTTCTCTTTCTGTCACAAGGAGCTTTAAAATATCTGACTTGGTGCATGTGTGCTTTCAAGTTAACATAGATACACAGGTACACACATACCTGCCCATCCGTGTTCCCCACAAGCCAACAGTCAAATGGGTAGAGAAGATATGTGTATGAAACATGAAATAATGTTAGGATATGTGCTTTCAAGTACAAGTGCAAGTACCCATTGCCCTCAACTCTCATCTTTCTGTTTACAACATGACAGCAAAATAAGGAATCCTGGTAGCATGAGGACCGACCACTTAGCAATGCGTCTGAACCCTGTGGGGTCTGGCAAAAGGGTATATACCATTGACTCTCCACTTCCTCCTCCTAGATGCTAGGGCTGTGTTCAGGGAGCCCCCACAGTGGGTCCTCTGCCCCCTTCCTATTTTCTAAAGCATTATTAAGGAATAAATGGCTGGTGAGAAGGACCAGCCTATACTTTGGGTAGCCTAAGACCCATGGGAATAGGCTCTCTCTGTCTAAGTGACTAGAAGGTAGCTTGAGCGGAGGCGTGGAGGGGAGAGCTCCTGGTCCTTGGCTCATTCTTCCCCTTGGCTTTTTTTTTTCTTAATTAAATCATAGCTGTGTATATTAATGCAATTATAGGGTATAATGTGCTGGTTTTATATACAATTTGAAATGTTTTCATCAAACTGGTTAACATAGCCTTCACGGCATTTTCTTAGTTATTGTGTTAAGACATTTACATTCTACACCTAGTAAATTTCGCATGTACCCTTGTAAGATGTACCATAGGTGTGGCCCCCCCAATTACTCTCCCTCCTCCCCTCCTCCCTCCCCCCTCCCCTTCTTCTTGGTCTATAATTGGGTTATAGCTTTCATAAAAAAGCTATAAATTGGTTTCATAGTAAGATTGAGTACATTGAATGCTTTTTCTTCCATTCTTGAGATACTTTGCTAAGAAGAATATGTTCTAGCTCCATCCATGTAAACATGTAAGAGGTAAAGTCTCCATCTTTCTTTAAGGTTGCATAATATTGCATGATGTACATATACCACAATTTATTAATCCGTTCATGGATCTTTGGGCTCTTGGGCTTCTTCCATGACTTAGCAATTATGAATTGGGCTGCAATAAACATTCTGGTTCATATATCTTTGTTATGATGTGATTTTTAGTCTTCTGGATATACACCTAGTAGTGAAATTGTAGGATCAAATGGCAGTTCTATTTTTAGATCTCTAAGACATCTGCACACATCTTTCCAAAAGAAACGTATTAGTTTGCATTCCCACCTGCAAGGTAGAAATGTTCCCTTTTCTCCACATCCATGCCAACATCTCTGGTTTTGAGATTTTGTGCTGTGGGCTAATCTTACTGGAGTTAGATGATATCTGGAACAGGTTTCTTAACAGCGATGACCATTAATATGAACCAGTTATTCTCAAGCATTTGTTACTGATAACCTAACATTTAATTTTTTGTGGGTTGTCATAGTTTTCATAATATGACAAAAACTTATACATGTTGATACTGAATATTTCATTGTTGTTCAACCTATTGTATTGAAATAGAATAGAAGAGGTGATATTGGAGAAAACATTAAAGGTTTACTTAAGAGGTGGCTGTGAGTCTGATGTTACTGGCAGAGATGCTTTTGAACAATACTGCTAAGGAACAGATCTAATGAGATTTGGGATGTTTAAAAAAATTAGTCAGCATTAGTGTTATGTTCCTTCAGGGAGCGTTTGTAATGCCCACAAGAATGTGTCAGTAGAGGGATCAGATTCCAGGTAACCTCTAGTTACTTTCAGTAGTTGACATAACACACACCTGTGTGTTCTTTTCTCTGAACTCAAAATTGTTTTGAAAAGCTTCTGACATTTGGAAGTGTGAAAAACAGCAGATTTTTATTTGTTTTCTGACAGGTAGGGAAAGAAAAAAAGCTCTAAATGTAGTGTTTTACCTGTATAAAGTACTTGCAGTAAGTGCCTTTATCACTTTCATATCCTTGTAATCAACTATGGACTGAAGCCTCCAAGGTTCCAAGATATATTTAATTGTATGCTATTTTCCATGAAGCATTTTAACACGCTAGAAATAGGCAGGGTGTGTGTGCGTGTGTATAAGTCAACTGTAAAATAAAATAGCACTCAAGTTTTTTTTTCTTGAAGGGATTTATTTAGAAATTCTCTCTCCTAATAGTTGTGAATAGGAATGGTGGCGATAAAGAAAACTGACCCAATTTTAACTTTACCTTTTACACAGTGGCAGGTAAAGCTTTCCTCAATAACATACATGGATTGAGCATCAGTATTACCATAAATGTTGGCACTTAAGAGACATGTCTGCAAAGTATCAATAAATTTACTTTGACCTTCAAACTGTTGTGTAATCATTTTGATTAAATAAATGTTAACCTTTTATAATATATTTTATACATTTATATGTGACATTTATACTATGAAATAAAATATTGAATATATATTTTAGTATTCTTGGCACCCCACCTTGATTTTTAGTAAATCACAGATTTTTCTTTTCAAAACTAAGCTCCACTTGCTTTGACATCAGGAGCTTAATTCCTTGCAATCTATTTAATTGAGAAGTTTCTGCTGTTTATCCTAAAATGCAGATAAATGGCTTTCAGCACATTGTTTAGAGTTTAGTAGCTCCTGAAGTGGGTCCACGTTATCAGCTAACGTCTCCGTGTCATGACTCATGATCTCGCTGCTTGTACTTTCCTGCTAGTGAGCAGACGCTGAACTCCGCAGAGGCCAGAGCCTGGCACAGCTGGGGGTGGGTAGATTGCTTTGGAGAGCACCTGTTGGACAAGGTTTTTCTTTTCTCCCTTTGTTGGTATTAAATAGGAAGAGAGATATATGTCCTTATCATTATTTTAGCCTGCACAAAAACTGTCACAGAGTGCCAGGCTCTCAGAGCTGGGGTGAAGAACTTTTACGACGTGACTATGTGAAGGATGTGTTTTATTCCAGATTATCTGTTTATTTCATAATTAGCATAATTTTAATACTTTTCAGGCTATTCGCCTTGGCGATAAGAGAATGGAAGTCACGAGGAAATTTTTGTGTTGCTCCCAAATAGCTACTATGGTTTTAATGATGAAAGTAAATATATTTTGTCTCCCAAGAAAGGCAGAAATAAAATAAATAACTTTAGTTGTTAACTAATCCTTTATCATAAATGGGCCATATTCATTCTTAAAGGTCACTCTGCTCTGTCTCTGGGGGTCAGTTTGAACAACCGTGAGACTTCTCCCTGATCATACTAAATGCATAAGTTTTTCCAACCTCTAATTATTTGCTGGAGTATTACGCAGGGGATAGGGCATTCTGTAGGTACATATAGGGAGTAATTTCTTTATAACTAAAGAGTTAAATCATGCATTTTGGTAAAATATTTATTTGATTTCATATGTTCTTTGCGAATGTAAAAAACTTTTGCACCGAAGTGGCTATTTTTTTTTGCCCACATGTTAGTATTATGATTATTTTTGGAGCACTTTGGTTATTTAAGTAGAATGTGAGTAAGCATATACTTCTTACTCTGATATTGAAATTGAAGATCCTGTACCTAGCCTATCAAAATATTTCAGAGTGGAAAAACGTATCACGTACAGATACAGCTGTCTTATATTAGAGTGGCTTAGAATAAAGAAAAATACAAAGAAAGGGGTTGTGAAGAGTAGTTATTTTTCATGTAGTTATTAGGTAAAGACTTTTTTATTATTTGTGTGTGTGTGTGGTGATGGTTTGTTGTGAGAGCTCATGCTGATAATTATGTCAAAGAAGAGGAAGGACACATTTAGACCTTAGAATAGAATGTGTTGGTAAGAACATTATTGACATAAATAAAGAGATGCCAATTGCATAAAATAATACATGAATTTTTTTTTTTTATTGGGGATTCGTTGAGGGTACAAGAAACCAGGTTACATTGATTGCATTTGTTCAGGCTCTTGAGTTCTGAACCACTGAGGTACTGAGTGTTATACAATGAAAAAATAATAAAATAAAAGTGGTTTTGGAGAATGTTCTGAAATCCGAAGCTATTTGTTCATCAAAAGAAGGACAGCGTGAGCAATGTCAGGCCAGAATGTTCCTGTGGGTGCCATGCCCAGATGTAAGATAACACAATTATTATAACAACATAGTTTCAGTTCAGATCTTTCCTCAGCATTTCTGTCCTATGTCAACAAGATTGTTCTTTCACAGTGTTTCTCTCCTACCAAGCATGGCAAAATACAGAGATGGTGGTTCCGAATTTCAGGACTGTTTTAATGGCTTAATTAGCTATAATTTTAGAAAAAAAAAATCCTGTTGTCTTAGATGATCAAAACTCCAAGTATTCTAGTCTTACACTAGTTCAGTTCAACCGTCTTCTTTGTGCAGACTGGATTAATGGGAAGGGTTAGGAGAATACTAATATCACATCTTTTGCCACACCTCCTAGATACCAGCCTTCCTTCGGTTGGCCTCAGAATGTTACGTGGCACTTAAAATGCAGTATTAGCTCTAAAATGCTAGTGTCTGAGCATAAGGGAAAACTATAAGAATTGACAGATTCTTATAAGAGAGAACATTTTTATGTACCCAGGAATTTCTTTTGACCCTATTGCTCTTAATATATATCCTATGCATTTAGGATATACAAGTTTTGTTTGTATTTAGACAATAAAAACAAAAACAACTCACAATTTGTATTTAGTACTATATGCATTTAAACTATATTTACATTTTGAAATTACAAAATTACATTTTGATATATTTTTCTTCATTTCACCTCTTTTGTGTATATAAATGAACATTTTTGTTTGTTTTTTAACTGTCTTCTATTAGGAAAGGGTATACTATTTTGGATAAGGCTTTAGGTAGTTTAAAGTGGCGCTGATAACTTAGAGGATAGATAGTTTTGTGTTTATGTAGACTGGTATAAAAGGAAAGTTTGGTGTGAGTGAATAGTCAACTGCCTTTTTCCGACAAAAAAACAACAAAATCAGTGACTTGCCTGCTCTCTTTGCTAGTTACATTTTAAGGGTAAGTGGTCATTTCTTCTCTTCAGGTCCAAAGTGCTTAGAATACAGCCTATATATGAGAAATATTTCTTAATTCAATTTGGATTAGTTAGCAATTTAAAGGTAAATATTTCATTCTGGTTTAATCACATATGATGAATAAGATATCAAATGTAAATTTTATATCAAAATTTTTAGTGAATCACGCCAAAAGATATGGTGAATTGAATAAAAAGAAGTAATGGCATTCATTTTAGCTTTATTGTTTTCAATATTTTGAAAGTTCTAAAATTTATTTATTTAGAGACAGAATCTCACTTTGTTGTCCTGGGTAGAGGGCCATGGCATCATAGCTCATGGCTACCTCAAACTCATGGGCTCAAGTGACCCCCTCTTGCCTCAGCCTCCTGAGTAGTTGGGACAGTAGACACCCCCCACAATGCCCAGCTATTTTTTAGAGATGGGGTCTTGGCTTTTACTAAGGCTGGTCTCTAACTCCTGAGCTAAAGCAATCTACCTGTCTCAGCCTCCCAGAGTGCAAGGATTGTAGGTGCTAGACAGGGCCTGAAAGTTCTAAATTCTAAAAGAACTTTGGCCTTCTTAAAGAGGTAAACCTCTTTAAAGAAATATTTAAATGGATTTTAATGTGGGTGATCAATTTCTAAAGTTGTGATTATTGTGAGATAAACTTAAGAAATTGCAAGTTGAAATACCATTTTGAATATCAGAAGGGTATCATAAAAATAGATTTCCAAATATTTAAACGATAAATTTTAGATATTTTCTAAAATGAATATAATCAGAGACAGTTTCTAACCATCTGGAAATGTTACTTAATAAGCTGTGGTCAGTAACTTTTTATTTTCCTTTTCCTTTCTCTTTCTCTTTCTCTTTTCTCTTTAGCCTTTCCTTTTGCTCCCTTCTCTTCTCCCCTCCCTCCCTCCCCTCCCTCTCACTCTCCCCTCTTCCCTACACCTTCCCCTCTCCTGTCCTTCCCCATCCCTCCCTTCCTCCCTTCCTCCCTCCCTTTCTTTCTCTAAGATTTCCTTTTTTTCTTTTACACACATACCTTTCCACTGTCATATGCCATGGATCCTGAACATAGCTCAATGTCTGGCTGGAATAAACTTTCTTTCCAGCTTATAATCAAAGGGCACACTGAGAAAAACAGCTGAGCTGAATGAGGCAACCACAGTCTGGGCTGCATTTCTTCCCTGCTGAGTAACACAGCACAGGTGTGGGATTAGTGCTGCCCGCAGTGCTGGGCTTCTCCCTGGAAACCCCTGGCTGCTCTGTGCTGCCTCCTCCCGTCTCCTCCCAGGACCCTGGCAGTGATGTGTCATGCACACAGAAATCAAAGTGAGTAGTGGGAGATGCTTTATCTCTTACAGAAGCTGTTTTTCTCCTCAGTACATTTTACTGAAATGTAAACAAGATCAATAGAGCCAGTTCTGGCACAAGAAAAAGATGTTAGAACTTAGTCTTTCTTGACAAAGGCGGTGGAATAGAATAACTTAAGGGGTTTAAAAATTTTATGTACAAAAATTCACGTGGCAAGAAAACCAGTTTAGCTAAACTGTCCTGGCATTGTATAATTTAGTTTTAAACTATTGAAGTTTGCATATAGATTTTTGAATTTTGCATTGAATGTATGTTTGCCTCTAACATTTTCTGTCACTGACATGGTTAGCATCGAGTATTGTGGCTGTGTAAAGTTCTGTGGTATAATTCAATTGTTCGTAGTTTTTTATATTATGAATGCTTTTACATCAGTGGCACACAATTCCAAATTCATATATTATGAAAGTCAGGGTTTCTTTCTTGCAAATATGGGTTTTAAAAAATGCAAAATTATTTTTTAAGTCTAAATTTGGTGACTTAAATATTAGATCAAATTAATATATTGAAAACATAGTTACTGATTTGTTTATTTTTGACCAAAACTTTATATATGTATTTTTAGTGTGGTAAATTACATATACACTTGGATAAGTGAAGGCAAGTATATTATAGTAAATTAATATCTTTAGTATATTGGAAACTTCTTCTGTGAAGTATAAAAAATGAGGCTGAAAGCCACAGGGATGGTATTACAGGTCTTTGGATTGTAGTTTTTCTCTTAAAACTCTATAGTGGCTTTCTGCTATTCCTATTTTATTTTTATTCATTTTGTTGTTGGTTATCATTATTCCATATAGCTTCACTAGAGATACACCTTTAAACTCATTGGTGATAATAGTTAATAATAGTTGTATTCTGCGTTTCATTTAAAAATGTATACATTTATATTCCGTATTTTATACCTCAAATACTTAAACAGTTGAAATAGCAATATATCTGTGTTTTGCAGGCTAGTAGGCACCTTATCCTATTAGAGGACACAGGAAGGATTAGAAACAGGTTTTAAATGCTTCCCAGGGTTTGTCTTTGGGGAAGAATAGCATGAGCATGGTGATTTGGTTTCTGATCTGCCTGGCTTCATTGTCACTTCTCTGCTTTCCATAAATGAATCTGTTCAAAGTAATTTTCCACATTAGGCTATCTTGGGAGCGCTTTGCAAATCTGCAGAGAAAGCTTTGGTGCGGTGGCAAGTTGAACGTCCACTTCGATTAGCTTCAGACTTCTGTGATGCAGAGTCCCATCAAGAAACTCCACTGAGTAAAACCATAGCTCCTGCCTTGGAAGGCTGCCAAGTTCTAGTTGATTCTTTGACATTGTCAAAGAGACCATGGTTCAGTTTCTTTTCCAACAATGTGAACCTGAACTGACATATTAAGCATTTTAAAATACAGAGACATTTACAATTTTTAATCATCCTATCAGCTGTGATTATGCTGTTTTATGAGTATGGCTTAAGTTTAACATTAAATATCTTTAAACACTGTGGTTACTTGTCAAGTTCGTTTTCTTCTTACGTTAATGCTTTTATTTAAGACATTATATATAGTAACCAAGTTGTATTTTTAGAGGATTTTCAAAGGTTTTTAATTTATGTAAACATTTTGGTGGAGTTTCTCTAAATTCAGGAGTGTAATAAAACCAAAGGGAAAGGCTAACTATTGTTTTCACTTTAAAGAGAATAATCATGATGCCCAAAGATCTTTATTGGCTGTCATAATTATTTTTCTTACTTGGGGTTCATAACTCTTTATTCGTTACCTACAAAGCAAATAAGAATGTGTATATTGTCTTTTGATTTTTATATAATATTTAATCTTTTCATGATTTGCTTATGTCATAATCTGGCACTAGATGAAATAAATTGTTTGAATGATTGAAGCTTTTACTCTTTATCCAGATGTTTTGGGGTCTCTTGCCAGGATTTTCCTGATGTAAAATGCTGAAAACATGATTATTTCACATAATCTGAGTGATGTGGTAATGTGGATGTGTGAATATGGTGAAAAGAGAAACATTTGCCAGGGAACATAAACATGCACAGATATTTTATGATAAAAGGCTGGGTTTCTAGAGAGTGAATGTGTATGTTTCTCTTAACGTATTCATTAGTGTCAACAATGAGCAGTTGGAATGAAAAACCCTGGCAGCATCCCTGGTTTGGGTGCTTATGCTTTCCATCAAAGATACTGGTTGATGACTGCCACCCAGAGTGACGCTGCCTCTTAGACACTCCCATCTAGGACTTATATGTGACAAGCTTTATGTGGCATTGTGGCATCTGTTTTACTGTTTTCACACATTTGCTGTTTTTGGCTTTTCCATATGTAGTGGATTTGTCTCACCATGTTCCATGTACAGTTGCTTTGTTGTACCAGCAAGATTGTTATTTTATTGAGGGCACCGTCACCTGTTCTGGGTCATTGTGCTGTGTGGACAGACATAATGATTATTTGTTGAGCAAATCAGTGTACTACAAGAAAAAAAAAAGACTGACAAGAATATTTTAATCATCCTTAAACTTTTAATATGTTTCTTAAACCTAAAACCTCTATATGTTGATAGAATTCTTTCTCATGGGGATGAATCTAGAAAGGAAGGGAAACTAGAAGAAAGTAAAATGATGCAAAAGAAATGGAGATTGAGGAAGAGAGACTCGGAAAGGGGGATAAAAAGAGGTAAGGGAGGGAAAGGAAGACGAATAGAAACGTAGGAGATGGAATAGGGAAGGAAAGAGAAAAACAACATAGGAAAACAGAAAAAAACCTGAAAGATAGAAGTAAAAATTGAGTAATTTTGCTCTTTTTCTTTTTTTTTTTTTTTTTTTGAGACAGAGTCTTAAGTTGTCACCCTGGATAGAGTGCTGTGGCATCACAGCTCACAGCAACCTCCAATTCCTGAGCTCAAGCGAGTCTCCTGCCTCTGCTTCCCAAGTAGCTGGGACTACGCCACAACACCCGGCCATTTTTTGGTTGCAGCCACTATTGTTGTTTGGCGGGCCTGGGCTGGATTTGAACCCGCCAGCTCAAGTGTACGTGGCTGGAGCCTTAGCCTGTTGAGCCACAGGTGCCCCGAACCTGAAGTAAAAATTGAATAGAAAGTTTCAGCAATAGCAAAACAGCAAGCGAATTACAATCATCGACTCTTCATTATGTGCAGAGAACTATGGTGGATGTTTTACGTGAATTAGACCGAGAGTGCAGTCACTTATTTTAGGAAGGGGATGTCACTTGCTAAGGCCACTGAGCAAGGAAGGAGCTGAGGTGGGTCTGAACCAATGTGCCTGTTTCAACCCATTTCAAGTCTGGTCGAGTCTGTCCCCACTGCTCCGTGACTACCTGGTACTGCCTTGTCCTGGACACTTCACCCCTCCACAGCACACCCAGGAACTTAACCACCAGCACCTGCCTTCACCTGTCTCCCTTCTCACTTCTTACCGTTGAAAATGATTCCTGTGTAGGTAACACCATAGTTAGTATCAGAAAATCCGCTCTTTTCCTTCATGAGATTTTGCTGTTGGTATTTTGCAATAGAAATTATATTTGTGTTTTGTTACTTTCCAGAACACATATATCTCAATGTTTTATTAATTATTTGCTTCCATGTTGAAAAGAGAAATAGGCATTGATTTGTTATCCTAACAAATACAGGGGTAGAATGAACAGGGGTAGGATGGATCATTCCCAAAGTCTTGCTAGCCAGTTCAGTTCCTTAAACTTTTCCTTCCTCTACAGTCTTTACCCTACATACTTGAAGTACAAGTTTGTGTGAAATGAATTTCAGGTTCTCTTCTTGCTCCTGCCTGCCCTCTGGTGTGGATGGTGAAGAACGGTGATGGTTACAGTCAAATTTCTACATTCTGAGTTGTACAGAGTCTAAAAAGGAAAAGAAAAAGAATAAAGGAAGGTAGATTACTTGTAGACTCTGTGTGACACAAAATAATCATCACTTTTTAAAGAATTATGAACACTCATATCTATTTTTGTGTGCACGATTTATTGAGATTTTGTATTACTTGGATTATCTCCATTGTTCAGAGGTATTTTCTATGTATTTAAATGTGACAGTGGATTCTCACCTTCTCACTCTGTAACACATAAAAAAACTCTAACACCACCAATTTAAAATTTTTTATTTATAGTATTTTTCAAGTGCTAAGAATGTTACTGAGAAAAAATAATGAAAAACAAACACATTTAAAACATACTTTGGGGTTAATGGAACAATATTAAAGATCAAATTATTTGTTACCAACTTGTACCATTGACTGGTAATATGATGAAATCTTTATAAAAACATTTTTATCATGTTTCATTTTTCCACGTGTAACAATCACATGTTGAGTATAAAATAATAAAAAATAATGAAATGTTTCAGAAATAAAGAGCTGATTAAATATATACATTTAAGAACAAGTTATTTCATGGTGTTTATACATGGCCTGACAATTCAGTTCATGAAACTGCCACTGTGTGCTTACATTGGCAGCGCTGTACAAACAGCTTGGGAAGGTTTCATCCCTCAGTATACCAGTGTCTCAGAGTTGTGTTCATGTTGATGTGTGGTGATGTCTTGCTGAGTGGGGTTCATTATTGCATGTTTTTGTGTGTGGTTGCAAGGATGTTGGAGCTTGAATGAGAGCAGTGAGCAAATGTTAAATTTCTTGTTGAAATTGTCAAGAGTACAAATGAAATCAGGGACATGTTAGTCCAAGTTTAGGGGGCTGATGCCACAAAGAAAGGTTGTGTACAAACAGAGTCAATGTTTTTCTGAGGGGAAAGAAAGCATCACTGATGAAGAGGGGTCAGGGCAGCCAGTCATGAGCAGAAATGACAAAAATATTGCAAAATTTCATTGAATTGGGATGTTGAATTGTGTGTCAAAATCATTAGCTGACTGTGAGAAGCATAAACCAAGTAAACTTTGATAAAAAGGAATATCTTAACTGAAAATCTTGGCCAACAACTCATGGCTTGTGCATCATGACAGTGTCCCAGCTCATACACCACTGTCTGAGAGGAGTTGTTAGCCTGTAAACAAATCACTGTATTGGAACACCCTCCTTACATCATCTGATCTGGCTCCCATGAACTTTTTCTTTACCTGAAGAAGATAAAGGAAATAATGAAAGAAAGACATTTTGATGACATTCAGGACATCAAGGGTAATACATCTACATTGGACTGGAGTTCTTCTTTTAATGTTCATTTCAGAAAAAAAAGTTCCAAAATTGTGTTGATGAGTGGACTAGGCACTGATATCAATGTTTAGCTTCCTCAGTGGAGTACTTTTTTTTTTGGGACAGAGCCTCAAGCTGTCACCCTGGATAGAGTGCTGTGGCATCACAGCTCACAGCAACCTCCAATTCCTGGGCTCAAGCGAGTCTCCTGCCTCCGCCTCCCAAGTAGCTGGGACTACAGGTGCCCGCCACGATGCCCAGCCAATTTTTGGTTGCAGCCGTCATCGTTGTTTGG
>CAUYRH010067200.1:0-25646 GCA_963574655.1 Perodicticus potto | reverse complement strand
TCCTGGACTCAAGTGAGTCTCCTGCCTCCCCCTCACAAGTAGCTGGGACTACAGGCGCCTGCCACCATGGGCGCCTTGCACAGTCCACCAAGTGCAAATGGCCACAACGCCCGGCCATTTTTTTGGTTGCAGCCGTCATTGTTGTTTGATGGGCCCCGGCTGGATTCGAACCCGCCAGCTCAGGTGTACATGGCTGGCGCCTTAGCCCGTTGAGCCACAGGCGCCGAGCCGATTTTCTTTAGAATTTTTATTTGGGAAAATAAACTCTCTGAGTTTATTTTTTTAAATACAAAGAATATTTTATTTGGGATTTTACCCATTTTTTCAGTGCTGGGAAGGTTTTTAAATTAATCAAGATGTATAACTTTAATTTTTAATTATAACTTTAAGAGTTCAAATACAAAATACAAAAAAAGAAAGATTAATTCAAGTGCATCTAAAACGGTTATCTTGCCAAATATACTTTAATACTTAAGATGCACAGTTATACTCATTCACCTTGCCCCCAGCGGAAGGGACTGTATTCATTCGTTTCCTGGCCAAGGAACCCATACACCTATGTATACCCTGAGGCTAAAGGCCTAAAGGAGGAGATAGGGAAAGACCAGGAGAGAAACGGAGAGAGCTTCTCTCTCCCCACTTGAATTCTCTCCCTCTACCAGGAGCTTTAGTGTTTTCTGTAAATCAATTCTGTCTTACCACTGAGGGGTGATGGGGGTGGGAAATAATGTAATGAAGAATAATAAAATACATGTATTTAAGAAAAAAAAAAAGATGCACAGTTATTTCACAATATACCTCCCACAAAGAATCTATTTCAAGAAGACACTGAAAAGATTTTTTTAAGTAGTAGAATCAGGTTTTCATACAATGAAATAATAGTTAGCAATAAAAAGGAACAAATTACTGATTCACTTAACTAAATTTTTAGATGAATGCATCTAAAAAACATTATGCTAAGTGAAAGAAGTCAGGTACAAATTTAATCTATCATGACAGAAATCAGATCAGTGACTGGCTTGGAGGCTGAGCATAAGAGACTGACAACAAAAAGCCAGGAGGTAACTTTCCAAGATGATGGAACTGTTTTATATCTCAACTATGGCAATGATTACATACAACTCTCAAAATCCATCATATTGTTCACTTAAATGTGTTTATTTTATTACATGAAAATTATACTTGAGTAAAGTTGGTGTTTGGAAAGTTATAAGTACAGAAGCTAATTCCTTTTTAGTCTCGATTAATGTAGATTTACAATAATAATTAAATTTAATTGATTCAAGAACTGATCGATACTAATAACAGTCATTAAATATTTGACATAGGGTACTAAGAGTATCGTTTAAAAAAAACTGTGAAAGACATAAGCCATACACTTAAAAGATACGTTGACTGCAAAAACTTTCTTATTCTCTTACAAATTTTGAGCAAAGGCTAAATAGTGAGTGTTAAGATCTTCTTAATGTTTATAAAAGTCTCATGAGTTACCCACATGATAATCTTTTAAATAGTGCCGCCATCTGGTCTGGTTTGTCAAAGCTGGTCCTCATTTGTGTTAGCACATCAACATTCTCCACCACAAGTTTCTAAAAAAAAAAAAAAAGAAAGGAAGGAAAGATCCTAGGTCGACACAGATTTCTTTGTGTTATGAGATAAAAGCATGCTTAGAAACTACACTCTGGCAAGTAGAAACACAATTCATGAAATCCTAATGCTCTATGCTATATACTTTTGTTCTTGTTTGAATAAAAGAATATTAAAATTATTCATGTATGATTAGTGTTCTTCAGTTTGTAAATTCAAGAAGGAAGAAGTCCAGAGAAAAGCAACAAAGATCACACTTTATGCTCAGACATAGAACAGTATCAATAATAAAAAGTAGACACTAACCTGGATCTAGAGAACAACAAATTCCAAACAAAACAATGGGAACTTGCTGAAGTTAAAGCTGGCCAAAGACAGGCCAGAGTCTGTCTTTAGACAATGAGTTCATCACTGGTCATTTACAATCAGAGGGAGAATAACTGATGGGGCATAGTAGTATTTGATGGGGATCACATTATAGCATTTTTTCCCACTTCAAATTATAAAATGGAAGTGTAAAATGGTCTCTTTAAGGGACCACTGAGAAAAGGGAAGAGAAAATGAAAAGATAAAAGTAATGGAAGGAATAAAGAATAGTTATTTGAGAAAAGTATAACTCATTAAAAAATGCTTTTCCTAAAGGAAGCATTGGGAAAGTAATTTAGTTTAAAAATTTGTAACTAAAGCAAATGTAATTAATTTCATTCTGGCAGAATAAGCCTGGATAACAATAAACTGAGATGCTAAAACAATGAGGGAAGAAAGTGGGCAAGATATTCTCTTTGTTGCAACTGTTACCTGTGCCATCTGCCTTTGTAAATAAGTTCACCATTACCACACTTACCAGTTCTTTCATAATTTGACTGACATTTACAGATTTCTGATCTCAGAAAAGTTCATTTAAGTTAAAATTTTATTTTGGGGTCTCTATACAAGGTGGCCATAAAGATTGTGTGCAATTTAAAAAAGTGTATTGCACACAAACTTTAAGGCCATCCTGTATATATTTCCAGGCTTCATCCCTGGATATTTCTTTTTATTTTTTCCTGATCAACCAACTTTTATTTTATTTTATTATTATTTTCTTTTTGTAGAGACAGAGTCTCACTTTATCACCCTACGTAGAATGCCATGGCCTCACACAACTCACAACAACCTCCAACTCCTGGGCTTAGGCGATTCTCTTGCCTCAGCCTCCTGAGTAGCTGGGACTACAGGCGCCCATCACAATGCCCGGCAAATTTTCTGTTGCAACTTGGCTGGGGCTGGGTTTGAACCCGCCACCCTCAGTATATGAGGCCAGCACCCTACCCAATGAGCCACAGGCGCCCCCCCCCCAACTTTTATTTTTAATTAGCCAAGTGTATACTGACCTTTATTGGGACAGAATGGAAGATACCAAAGGAAAGAGACAAGATTCTTACCCTAAAAAAATTAAAATCAACTTGATACACACTGCACAATAAGACTTAAAGATATTTACTGGGTAGCATTTGAGTAATGCAAGACAGCAAAGAACAGTAAACCCACACAAGGGGGTACCATCAGCAACTATGACAGGGAGTGAAGGAGAGCTACTGGGGGATAAATCCTGGAAGATGGAAAAGCATCGGACACGTGTTCTCATCCCCCAGAAACCAGTGGCTTCTTATGGCCCTTGAGCAATTGCACTCCACCTCTATAAACTTCAGTTTGCTCAGCTCTAAAACAGAAGGTGAGGATTAAGTGAGACTCTAAGGTCTTCCAATTATAACAAAACATGATTCTAAAAACAAATGCAAAAAAACTAGGGAAGGTGAGGATATTACAGGAAAGAGAAAGTACAAGCACAAAGTCACAGAGGGAGGAAAAAACTATTTGTGCATGGACAAGGTGTAATGTCGGGTAGCACACAAGCCTGTTTAACTACTCTAAAGGTTCTGAGGATAATAACCTTAGAAACTGGTGAAACACAGTGCTAAGCCTAACCTGGGTTCACAGTACAGAAAGAGATAAAGCAGTCAGAGAGTTGGACTTCTCTTCATGCTCCCCACCTCACTCCATTTTTTATGTTTTCAAGGAACTTTATTACAACCCCTTCCCCAAACCCTCACTCAAATACAGTAAGAAGAGGGTGTGGATAAGACACTTTCTCTTTAGGCTTCACAAGCAGCTAAAAAGATGCTGGTCAATCCAATCAGCTTCAGCAGGCCTGGCACAGAGGGCAGATGTCTCTCCAAGGTTGTAGTGATGGGTCGCACAGGGACATCCACTGATTCTGGTTCTGGCTGCCAGATTTCATCCTCTGGAATCTTCCCCACAGCATGCAGGATCTCTCGGGCTGCTCTCCCCAGCCTCCACAGCTCCCTCCATGTAGCCACTCCAATGTGTGGCAGTCTCAGCACCCGCAAAATAAATCCTGCCCACTGGTTGGCCTAGTACCCTTTCATATTGAGTCATGATCCCAGGGGGAAAGTAAGTGGTATAGCAGCCCCTGGAGTACAGCTCCTCACACCAGTTCTTCTCTTCCTAAGGTGATCGTTTCAGAGCTTCTTGGGATCCTAGAACTTTTGCATAGAGCTCACAAAGTTTCTTCATCCTTTCTTCTTTGGTAAGATGTGTCAGCTTTCTGGGTTTATGGGCAAGGATAAATCCCCTTATTACAGCCTAGCTGCCATCAGGTTTGGTATCACCCACTGTGTAGGAAATTGGAGCTTCCTCCCCTTCAATAATCATGGTTCCACAGTAATCCTTTTTCCTCTAGAAAGGCTCATTGTAGTAAACTATACACTTGATAACAGAACCCAGAGGCACACGAGTGATCAGCTGGTTCCTCATCATTGACTGAGGGGGACTGAAGTGAATCTTCATTCCCAGAGTAGGAGGAACAGCACAAATCACATATTTAGCCTTATACGTCTCATGGTTTAGGGTCTTCGCAGACGTTTTCTCCTGTCTGGTCAATGTAGACCACAGGGCTCTCCAGCTTCACTCTGTCCTCAAGAAGATCCATTATCTGCTCGCTCACTTGACAAGATCCACCCACAAATTTCCTCTCCTTTTTTCTACCTAGAGTGCAAGTGGGGTGAGATTCCTGACCAGGGAGAAATCCACCCATCCCTGGATATTTCAATTAAGCACACCTGGGTGGGAAGTTGTAGTGAGCACGTAATTTAAGTGCTATGGTGGTTTTGTTACAACGGGAAGTTGATAAGAATTAAGAGGAACATGAAATACTATACAGAATTTTACCTCAATTACTAATATAAATTTTGTTTAGGTCACTTGATGATATATCCTCAGTTTATTTCTCATTATGCTTCGAATTACATGTTCAGCTGCTGTCACATTTATTTGCTACATTTAACTTCTATAGTTTTGATTACACTTCTGCTATCTCTGGGCCAATTAAAAACCCTCTCAACCTAACAGTTGATTCAATACATGCTCAAATTCTATGCCAATCCTGATAGTACTCATGCAGTTTTTGTTTTTCTTTTTTTATTGTTTGGGATTCATTGAGGGTACAAAGAATTAGGTTACACTGATTGCAGTTATTTGTAAAGTCCCTCTTGTAATTGTGCCCCATCCCCAAGAGGTGCGTCATATATCGTGACCCCAATCCACCTCCTTCCTCCCCTCTCTCTGATCCCGCATTCCCCTACCACACCCCTTGTATCAGTTCATCTACTGCCTTCATATTAGAATTAAGTACATTGGATTCTTGCTTCTCTATTCTTGTGATGCTTTACTAAGAATAATGTGTTCCACCTCCATCCAGGTTAATACAAAAGAAGTAAAGTCTCCATGTTTTTTCATGGTTGAATAGTATTCCATGGTATACATATACCACAGCTTTTTAATCCATTCCTGGGTTGGTGGGCAATGCTCACACACTTTGAACACAGTATCACTTGAATTTAACATACACCGTTTCATGTGCCATTAAGAAAAAAAAAACTCTGCCTATACTATAAGACACATAACAATTTCAGAAGTATTAATATGGGAAAAAGATGTCTTAGAAACTAAATTATGGTGCATATATATATGTATATATACATATAAATACACAATTATATATCTATATATTTTTTGAGACAGAGTCTCACTCTGTTGCCTAGTACAATTCTATGGCATCATCCTAGCTCACAACAATCTCAAACTCCTGAGTTCAAGTGATTCTCCTGTCTCGCCTCTCTAGTCGCTGGGCTACAGGCACTCTGCCACAATGCCTGGCTACATGGCATATATTTATCGGAGGTAAATTCCAATTTTACAGCTGAGGCTCAAAGAAATGGATAACTTGCTCAAAGTTACAAAGATATTAAATAGTGGAATTTGAATTTCAATTTAGATGTGTCTGAATTAAAAATCTATGTTCTTAATCCCTAAAAAAATAGTTCTCAATCTTTAGTGTACATCAAAATGCTCTAGAGGACTTACTAAAACACACATTGTTGGGGCCCAGTCCCAGAGTTTCTTATTCAGCAGGTCTGAGGTACAGCCCCCCCCCCCAATTTGCATTTCTAACAAGTTCTAAGGTAATGCTGCTACTGCTGGTCAGGGACCTATACTCTGAGAACTATTACCCTAAAGTATTTGTTGGCTTATTTTTTTTAAAAAAGTTGATGATGTCTTTTCGTGAAAGTTTAATTTGTATGCTTAATTTTTTTTCATTTTTCCCTCTCTTGCATCCTAGAACAAGGTTCTCTATAGTCAAAGCCATATATTAATCTTGCTGACAAATGAAATGATAGCTAGCAATAATAGGAATTACCAATAAAAATGCTTCAAATCAAAGAAATTGAGACAAATCACATGAAACAAATTTGGAATATTTTTTCAAATGTTTTTATCTACTTAGTATTCTGCTAAAAAAGAAAATGTTAAAATTCTTGCCATAATTCATATTTAAATTTCCCATTTCACTCAAAAAAAGTCCTCTGGCCCCCATGAAGAACTAGAAAAAATGATCTGTAAAATGCCAAAACAATTCTTTTGGCAAGATTAGAAGGACGTGACTCCAAATTAAACACCCACCCAAGAATTAGGAGGAAAGAAGCTGGTTGTTTTCTTCTCCGGAAAGGAATAAATATGTTTCACCACAAGTACACATACATACTGTTGACTAAGTCTGACACAAGATTTATTCACAACCATCAAATATAAAGAAGGTCTGCTTTTTCTACTTGGCACACAAATTACTCTTTGAAAAAAAAACAAAAAAGGCCCTCAGCTAAAACAGGAACTAATTAAGATCACCTTTAAGACAAAAATAAAAAGACATAGCCATGTGATATTTATTTATTTAATAGCTTGTCATTTTAGATTAAATATTTAGAAAGTAGAAATAAAAGCAAATAAGTTTAAGAATGATTTTAAAATATCACTCTCAACCCCCAAAAAACCTACTGTGTACACTAATTTGAAAAACACTAAAATACTAACTACAAGAGCCATCACAATTCTCTGCTGGGGAGGATCCTCTGCAGGGAAGCATGTGAGCTATAAGCTTTTCAGAGGGATATTTGGCTATATTTTTTTTAAAAAGTTGCTATTCATATATTTTTAATCTACTTTTGGAAATTTTTTCTGTAAAAATGTTCAACCAAGTATGCAAACAATGTAGAAGTGCTGGTTAAAGGTAGAGAATTTTATTCATATATCTAAAACTGCTCCTTTCAGAAACCCACATAAGAGGAAAAGAATAAGAAAGGAATAAACCTACACAAAGGAAAAAAAGGAAACAAGGTAAGAAACAAGACCAAATGAGAGATGTCAACAAATGTTTGGAAGGCAAAAAATGGAGCAAAAAATAAAGGTGAGAAATTGATTTGCAAGTTCCCTTAGCGAAGATAAACTGCAGAAGCAAGTTAAATTTATGCCCGAAGAGGCGGATAAGGGAAATTAAGTCAATGGCTTAGGAAGTCTTGAAGCTGAAAACACAAGGATTAATACATCTTTAGGGGCAGTAGTTACACTCTAACTTCCTGCCACCTTAGGAAGCTACGGAAGGTGCTCTAAATGCAGGTACAGAGAAAGTAGAGACAGAGACACTGATCATGCCAACTGGTTAGTTGTATGACCACTCTCTCCTTATCTCCAACAGATTTCCATTCTCCAGCTGAAGGTCACTGTGTTTGAGAATTACTTGCAGAAATCATTTGAAACCTAGGATGACACCTCTCTCCAGAGAGAATCTGTGTCAGCTTCTGCCAAGTACCTTGGGGAATCTACTAACAGAACTACCTTAACCCAGACTAAGCAAGCAAGACAAACAGGACTATAAATGCTGAGGAAGGGTAAAATTATTTTCAGTTCACCCTAATCTTTTTTTTTTTTTTTTTTTGAGAAAGAGCCTCAAGCTATCACCCTGGGTAGAGTGCTGTAGCATCACAGCTCACGGCAACCTCCAACTCCTGGGCTCAAGCGATTCACCTGCCTCTGCCTCCCAAGTAGCTGGGACTACAGGCTTCCACCACAAGGCTTGGCTATTTTTTTTTTTTTTTTTTTTTTTTTGGTTGCAGCCGTCATTGTTGTTTGGCGGGCCCAGGCTGAATTTGAACCTGCCAGCTCAGGTGTATGTGGCTGGCGCCTTAGCCACTTGAGCCACAGGCGCCGAGCCAGTTCACCCTAATCTTGACAGTACAGTCCTTCAAGGTTGGATATAAAGAGGACTGAAGAAGAATTAAGCAGACTTCTTACTTCCTACTTTGAGCAGGCTTGATTACTGCCCTGCTTGCCCCACAAAACCATCAAAAGACACAGTTCAATTTTAAAAATGTATTACTTCTGGCTCAGTGCCTGTGGCTCAACGGGCTAGGGCGCCAGCCACGTACACCTGAGCTGGCAGGTTTGAATCCAGCCTGGGCCCGCCAAACAACAATGACGGCTACAACCAAAAAATGGCTGGGCATTGTGGCGGGCGCCTGTAGTCCCAGCTACTTCGGAGGCGGAGGCAGGAGACTCACTTGAGCCCAGGAATTGGAGGTTGCTGTGAGCTGTCATGCCACAGCACTCTACCAGGGTGACAAATTGAGGCTCTGTCTCAAAAAAAAATAAAAAAATGTATTACTTCTGAGAAAGTAAATATCCTTAGGTCCAAAGCGGCTTACAATGCTAGGCTTAAGTCTCTTGAATTCCCAGATTCTCTTTCACATTAGGCTAGAAATACCTCACTACCTAATACCTCACTACATATTTTTTAGCTCTCCTTTAAGAAAAGATTCTTTTTAAAATATGTCTCTCCAGCTTTTTAAGTTGATCTTAGGAGAAAAGATGGTCTGAATTACTTAGCCAGTAGGTTTTTATTTTTCTATAACTTAAAAAATTAAGTTATTCTACAGAAAATAATTGTATAGGACACTAAAAAACAAAACAATTAGAGTCATCATCACTGACAGAAGGAATAATTCTAGAGATTTATCTCAATGATAGACTAGTATACAACATACTGAACTTGCCTGTATGAAAATCATATTATGATCTAGAGGATTTCTTCTGTAATAAAATACAAGAATACATAAAGAAGTATGCTTCAGTATGCAAAGGCTGAAATGAATAACACCTTCTGCTGTTCTGACAATAGGCAAGCAGTTGAATCCAAAGCAATCTGGATTACATCTTGGGGTTGTTAAGAGACTAGGATCACTCACGCCTGTAATCCTAGCACTCTGGGAGGCCAAGGTGGGTGGATAGCTTGAGCTCATGAGTTCGAAACCAGCCTAAGCAAAAGTAAGACCCCCCCCCTTCTCTACTAAAAAAAAAAAAAAGAAAAACTAAAGCAAGAGAATCGCTTGAGCCCGAGAGGTGGAGGTTGCTATGAGCTATGATGCCACAGCACTCTATCCAGGGTGACGACTTGAGACTGTGTCTCAAAAAAAAAAAAGGGGTCCTCAAACAAAATCATTGTAAAGCACTGTGCAATGCCAAAGAACTAAATCCTTGGATCTTTGTTTTGAAGAACCCAAAATGATGAAAACACAATACTAGAAATATAAAGATTTCATATGAAGCCTTTTGAAAAATATAATATTTAAACAACTCAAGATTTAGTGTTTGAGAAGCAAAAAAGTAAAAATAGAAATACCAAAACATAATCAGGATTTTTAAAAAGTCTTCCTACAACTAAATTAAATCAATAATAAAATGTGCGAGTTACTATGAAGATAAAGACTCTAAAAGTTTCAGAGAAAAACATTTTAGAATTTGAAACCATCTTGGTTTTAGGACATACTGTTTTTAATGAGAAACCCAGGCCAATTCATACCCATATACATTAAATTTATCCTCTTACACAAGAAGTTTGTTGTATCTAGGTTTTTGATTTGGGTTTAATATCAAATATTTAAAAAAGAATACAGGTAAGAAATAATACTCTTGAGTCAGTGAATTCAATAGCATCTAAAAAGTCAACATTATTTGTGCTATCTCCCTATCAATTTTAAATCAAATTTTAATAATATCTAACAAGCAGAGAATATAGTCACTCCAAGACGCAAAAGAGAAATGTTAAAACATTAACACTTAGGGACAGGGCTGTAGTAAGTTTGTAAAAGAACTGTTAACAGAGTAAGATAACATCTGTACTTAAAAGATACCGAAATAATGAACAATATAAACTTTACTAAAAATAACTATAGGGCGGCGCCTGTGGCTCAAAGGATTAGGGCACCAGCCCCATATACCGGAGATGGAGGGTTCAAACCCAGCCCCGGCCAAAAAAAACCCACAAAAAAATAAAATAAAATAAAAATAACTATAAAGCAAATATTTAGGTCTAAAAATAACTGTAAAAAATAGAAGATGTAGAAAGCTATGGTTTATGGGTAATACAGTGAAAGAAACAAAATAAAATTTATCTGATTGCAAACTGATATGAAACAATATGGCATAGCTCCCTAATAACATATTAGTAAGTATAGTACCCAGAATAAATATGTGCACTCTCACTAATCAGACCTCTAGCTGAAACTCCTTTTTTTTTTTTTTGCAGTTTTTGGCCAGGGCTGGGTTTGAACCTGCCACCTTTGGTATATGGGTCCAGCGCCCTACTCCTTTGAGCCACAGGTGCCGCCCTCTCTAGCTGAAACTCATTCTCAGTTTAGTTACTGCTCTCTAAGAATAACACTAAAAAGACAGAATTTGTATAGAGAAAAGATTAATGATGGCAAAGTAACTGACTATGAATATATTTCACATGAAGAAGAGAAACAATAAATGACAATATGTGAAGGTGAGCTCGTCAAAAGTAGTCTCTGCCTCTTGAAGAATGAGAACTAATCAAAAATTATTACTTAGATATTGCTTCAACATAAACTAGAGATATGTAGTAATTGATGATACTGCCTCATTTTCAAAAGGACAATGATATGCCTAGAAAAGGCCTCATGTGTTCCTGCATCACACAGGAGTGGGTTATGTAACTGCTGAAATCCTTCTCAGTTCCACAGGCAGTGCAGCATGGACTAGTAGGAGTTCTGGAATTAGAAAATCTGCATGGGTTTAAATTTGGGTTTCACCACTTAGTAACCGTGTGAGCCTGGACAATTTATTTAATTCTTGGCTTTAATTTTCTAATCTGTAAAATAGGAAACACAGCTGCCTTAAGGATTTAAAAGTTAATATTTATAAAGAGGTTAGAGAACTTATGGAACAAAGAGTCAAGAAAGTTGGTTATTTTTATCTTTGTATCCAACAAATATTTAGTAAGTGCTTACTTTGTGTTGGTAAGCTAATACAGGGTGGACATAAAGTTTGTGTAGAATTTAAAATAGTTTAACATAGTAAATACTCTCAAAGAGTATTTGAGATGACGTAACAGCAAGTAGGACAGCCAGGCTGCAAGAATAAAGGTGGCACAAAAAAATAGAAGACCAGATACTTACAGCATTATTAAGGACATGTCTCAACCCTCTTAGAAATAAATTCGGAAAGATCCAAAGTAGGCTAGCATTTTTTTTGTTTTTTATTATTGCACCATGATACTCAAGTCCATCAACTAAAATAGCAAAGAAACACTAAAAATACTGACAATTCCAGACATGCCTATTTATTCAGTCTGAAATAAAAAAGTTGGCAAGGGTGAAATTACTGAGCTGTGATTCTTCTGTTATCTCATACAAAAAAGAATTAAGAAAAGAAACTGGATGAGACATTTGTTACCTGAGGACAATAGGACAGAAAAAGGATCATTTACTTATAGTAGAATGAGTCTAATAAATAAGAATTGCTTATAGAGAATTTAAACTAGCATTTCACTGTTTGTATATTTAAAACCATATAAAGTACACAATTTATGTATTTAAAAAACATAAAATACCTAAAAGTTGATTTAATGTAAGAATGCCAGAATAGTCTAAAAAATAACAATGAGGATAATGATATGACGAATACCAAAATAACATTTATTCAGTGCTTTGTGTCAGACACTATGCCAAGTACCTAAAAGTGTAGTGTGAATGCTCTCATTTAATTCCCTCAAAGTAAAAGCTTAGTGATTTTAAACATTTGCTCAAAATCAAACAAGCCACAGGACTGAAATTTACGCAAGCCTAACTTGAAAGCCTGTGTTCTTAACTATTAGGTAACATCTCCTTTCTTTTTTAAATGTTTAACTATACTAAGCTTTTTAGTTACACTGACCCTTGCTATTTATTTTACTCATGAAGCATAATTTACTATTATTTAATATTTAAATTAAATAGAATATTACTAAGCCTGTAGGAATTAACTTATTCTATAATTGTTAGTAAATCAGGTTACCACATTTAAAATTCCAAGTGCTACACTTGAAATGCACACTATTTACAGTATCATAAACTATTTTCTTAAGAAATTTAAATGCAAGGCACGAAAACCACCAAAAAACTTACACAAAGAAAAAGCTACATTTCAAAATAGGCCTTTTCTAATTCTATTCTTAAGTTCAAAAGTTTCAGTGGCCCGAGCTCAAATTCTTTCAAAAACTATATAGTTATTATTTACAAAGACTCATTTGATATTAATTCCCTTAGAAATATCACTGAGATATTTCTAAAGAGCTAAAAATAAAGAAGTTATTTAAAATGTTGTTGCTTCAGTTCCATTATGTATCTTTAATGGAATATTAAGCATTCTAAAGACATTTTTCATCCAGCTTGAAGAGCATAAGGTAATTTAAAAGATTGCTTAATAAAAAGAATGAATAATAAGCCTAATGTTTGTATCATAATCTGTAGAAAGTAACACATTCAAACCACAAGTGTGAACACATTTTGAATTCTGGAATTTTGAACCTGGTATTTCAAAGAGAAGTATCATGTTACAGTAGAATGAAGGCTTGACCAAAAGCTGAAAATCTGAGTTCAGTCCCCTTTGGCAAGTCAATTTACCTCTTCAGGCTTTTTGTTTTCTCACCTATGAAATAGAACTAATCTAAAGCCCTGCTTTTTATGTAAATACTTTTAAATAAATACTTTTCTATCAGCTTAAAATAACATTCTAGGATTGTTGTTCATAAACCTGAAATTTTTTTCAGGAATTAATGTTTAAAAACTAAAATTGATAAAGACTATTTTACCTTAAGTTCAGCAACTTGTGATGAAATATGCCACATGAGGCTTTCACTTAGGAACTTCATACCATACGGGCCTAGTAGTTCTGATAGTGACCTCATTTCTGAAAGAAAATATAATTAATTTTATACTTTTCACAGAGCAAATACTTTAAGAAAGTTGACATTAATTGGTAATTAATGTAACATACTATCATAACAAATTATGGTATAACGTACCATTATAGAAATAAATGATTAATGCAAAATCCTGAGAAAAGCCTCTGGAATAAAAATGCAGTACTTCTAAGATACAACATGCAAAAACCAAAAGAGTCAAGATATCAGCCAAAGAATCAAGTTTTCTTCATTCTCTGAACAATGTTAAAGAATTATTCACCTGATATGTCAGAATATTCCTCTGCATTGAATGTTAATTCATTTTCTGTGGGTAAGTTCACAAATGCTTTCATTGCAGGAAAATAAGCTATGTGGCCATTGCTAACTTGTCTTAATAAAGTTTCCAAATACCTAAGGAGAAAAGGAAATTTGTAGCCAGGAGAAATTATTTAATTCAAAATTTATTATGGTATACATTTCTGTATGTAATTTTAAGTTGACTAATAACATGAAGTAGCATGTAGTAGTATCCATAAAAAAATAGCTCTCCTACGTAATTCACCACAAAGAAACTTTCTACTTCCCAAATTACTAAATATGTTCCTTACCAGTTTGTATACAGACTTGTAATGGTTGGCTCTCCATGACTGTCTAAATGTTGTGTTTGTTGAAGAAGAACATTATTAAATACTCTTGTAATATCAATCTGCACATAGTTTTCTATTGACTGGAGTACGGTCATGTATGCTCTGACACTTGTTAGAAGCTCTGACGGTTTTGCAATTTCCTGCGTGGTTTGATTATACATAGTCATCCCAACAATTGACCTATGGGTTGGAAGAAGGTGAGTAAGAAAAGAACTCTGACTTCTCCATTATGTAATAAACCGTTCAACCTATTGTTATCTAATAGTAAGTAACTAATAACATTAACTCAATAATTTGTTACAAAGGCATAAAATTACTACTGTCTTTATCTTCCTAATAACCTAAAAAAGAATACCTAAAAACTACAAAGAAATGGGAATGCAAACAAAAAAAAAAACATTCTATGAAGCAAAAATGATTAAAACAGAAAGACGATTTTAAAAATTACTTTTAACATTGTTTGTAGCAAAGACAATGAACTATTTAGTCCTCAGATTGAATTTATTTGGCATTGTTATGTGCCATGAGTTTTTTAGGCTTTACATAAATTACCTATAATACTCACATTTAATAGACATACTATGTAGTTATTATCACTATCATTTCACAAATGTAAAAAACTAAGGGTCAGGACTGGAGTAAATCGATTATGTTTGTTTGTTTGGATGTGGTATGTCTAGGCTTTGATCCCAAGTCTGTCTGATTTAGTGCTGCCTCTCAACAAACTGCATGACAATTAAAGAAGACAAGGCAACAAACAAAACAACTTTATTCTTTAATCATTCTCCACATAAAACAGTCCCGATTACCCCAAGAAAACACAAATTTTGAAAATAGTTCCCTAAATGCTTTTCCCACATCACCTACTCCTATTTCACTTTCTTTAAAACTCCCTGAGCATTAGATTTAGGAAGATCTTAGACTTATATCTGTAAGAATGGATCCTTAAAAACAAGAGACAAATCCTATCATTAGAAAAGGCCCAGAAGAACCAACTCAAAAAGAAAACTGCTGCCCTTGTGTATATCTCCTAAGACTATGCTCAAGTGATCAGCAAAAGTAAAGCCACTAATACTCAATAAGCTATTTGTCCTAGTACAAAAATTTTTTCCAGGTAAACAAGTTGTTCCCCTTGCTCTGATTCTGGTCACTAAGTAGATGCTTAATTAAAAGAACATTTTCTTCTCCCATGAATTAAAAAGCCAGACTGTTTACTGAAGGAAAACAAGGGAACTATAAACTGAACCCTACACTCTATCAATATCAATCTCCCACCTCTAGGCCTGTAAGACATAATGTCTCTATTTAGTTTAAATGCTAAAGCTAGGTCAGCATGGTTACTCAGGCCTATAATTCTAGCACTTTGGAAGGACAAAGCAGAAGGATCACTTGAGACCAGGAGATCAAGACCAGCCTGAGCAATTTAGTAAGATCATGTCTTTACAAAAAAGAAAAATTAGCCGGTGGGCATGGTACCATGCACTTGTAGTCCCAGCTACTGGGGAGGCTGAGGCAGGAGGATTGTTTGAGCCCAAGAGCCTGAGACTGCAGTGATGTCACTGCATTCTAGCCCAGGCAACAGAGCAAGGTCCTATCTCAAAAAATAAATAAATACATATAATGAACATTAAGGCACTGTAAGTTTTATAGATGCCAACCTTACTAAGAGAGTGAAGATGGTCTTTATGTATCACCAGCCTCTTTGCAACTCAACTGATGATTTAACATTCAATTTAGTATTGTTCTATTTATTTACTGTCCTATTTTATTCCTTAATTCTTGCAGTGTTATCTCACCAACTACACTTCTAAGCTCTATGCTATTTCAATGCTATTTTAGTACATTAACATTTTCTTTAAAAAATACATGTGTGGCTTTAGAAAAAAGTTGAAGCAACATTTATAAAATGAAAGGTTTCTTATCACATGTACTGTCACTTTAAGAAGTTCATATATATATATATAATTTACACAATTCTAATTAGAATTAAGACCTCAAATATCTAGAATTCTACTGGCTTATTTAGCATCATGCATTTGAATTCAGAAAAGATGTAAGAGATCACGTAGTCATAAGGTTTTCAAATATTTGACTGTAACCTACTGCAAGACATGTTCCATACTCCCACTCAGTAAACATACACATATTCATAACTGACAAGTTTCATGCACCAATATTTACACTTACTGCATACAATGCAGTGTTTTTCTATTTCTTCATTTCCCTTCCCCTTCTTTCTTTAAATGTTAAATACAACCTAAAAAAACTGATTTTAAAACTTTCTTAGGTTACCACCTTCAATCTGAAATACACTGACCTGCTAGACTAATCTTCTCATTTTGAATATAAGAAAACTAAGACTCATAAAGATGAACTGGCTTGTACAGTGTTACTGGTTAATAACAACAAGTACAGGAAAAGAATTTGGGCAATATAAGTAATTCTCAGTTCCCTATTCTTTATATTTTCTAATATCCTTCTATTTCTATTCTTAATGCTCGATATCAGTTTTGCCAAGGCTTTTCCTTACAAAAGAAAACACTACAAAGGTATTAGTAATTACTCTTATAAACTCATTAACTCAGTCAACAAACAAAAAGAGTTTATATTCTCTTACTTAGAAAGATGAACTGGCTTGTACAGTGTTACTGGTTAATAACAATAAGTATAGGAAAAGAATTTGGGCAATACAGATAATTCTCAGTTCCCTATTCTTTATATTTTCCAGTTCATTATTCTCAATACTATTATCAGTTTTACCAAGGCTTTTCCCTATAGAGGAAAACACTACAAAGGTATACGCTAACAAACTCATTAACTCAATCAACAAACAAAAAGAGTTTATATTCTCTCTTACTTAGTAAAGCGGATTTCCAGATGAGAAGTCAAATATTCTCGTGGGGTAAAGGTATGTTCCCATACCACCATGTTTGGTACATAATTTATAGAGAAACATAATTCAGAAAGTGCAGTGTGCAATTTATCAAGGCTGAAAAACAATTAATAAACTGTAAATAAAACATTCACCATTTAATCATAGGCAATACAAAACAATTTTATAAACATATCAGGTTTCATTTGGAGACAGTAATTGCAGGATTTGATTATTTTTCTCTCCTAAACTAACAAAGTTCAAAATCTTTAAGGGTATAACATTTGAGAACAATTCTCTAAAAGATACTGTCATTCACTTTTACATTTAAATTGTAATGACTACAATGACTTAATATACAATAGAAAGGGCTTATTCTGTATTCATAAGTGACAGTCATCTCCAATTCCTGCTATCCTTTCTTGTACAAGAGAAGGAAAAATGTGTAGAAAAGGCAAATGCTTGATCAACTTAAAAGGGAAGAAAGTAGGAAATTTACTTTAAACAAAAAATGTTTACCCAATTATTGCCCACCTCTACCTTTCCTCCAAACAACAAGCAAGCAGCCCTGAATGCTACCTGGTTCTGACATTTCTGTTTTAAAATAATGGTATCTAGTAGGCTCTAATATATTACTAATCTCCTAAAATGAAGTTTCAGATATCTGATTTTAAATAAATTGAAAGCTATAGATTGTTATAATGTACCCTACAAAATTTGTTAGATATTGGCCTTCAGTATTCAATATGTAAATCATCATCTAAATATATAGGGTGGCCATAAAGTTCATGTGCAATTACACATGGACTTTATGGCCACCCTGTATTTTCTTCTAAAAGCAAAAATCTCTATTTTAAGATCAAATACGCACTAACAAGCCAACGAAGCTCACAAAGATTTTTTTAAATGGTTGGAAAATGAAGACTACAGAATACCATTTTCTCAGTATTAATGCCATAGAAAAAAGTTTTTAAAGCCTTTTACTTAGAACAAAAAGATATAATAAAGGTGGATGGCTTACTTGGTCACTACCAGCCTGTTTTTCCTCATGCTCTCAACACCTGGTTTCTCCCTTTCAGGTTCCCCTTTCTTACCAGTCTGCTTTTTTGACTTCTTATTCACTGCTTGACTGATGGTTTTGGCACAATGCTTGGGAAGCAACTAAATTTAGGAAAGAATGAAATCTTAACATTAACAACAATTACTATGAAAACATCATAACTATTCAAGCGAACCTTAGCTGAATCCAGACCATGAAGCAAATTATCATGCTAGTACTAAAGGACAGAGATACGCACGTATAAGATACACAGCTTACTTGGCTATCTCCGGTAGCCCACAAGGCTTGGTGGAAAACAGAAACAGGTAAATCTTGTGTGAGGAAACACTTCATAGAGGAAATTATATCAAGGCTTACTTAAATTATTTCTAAAAAATAAGTAAAAACATAGTAGGCAAGCAATAAATAAAAAAATTTTACCAGAAGGACTAAATGGCTTATGAAAACAAACTATGTAGAGATACAAAGTGTTTAGAGTCTATTGAGAACTACTTCATGGTGGAGTGTAAAATGCAAGGTAAAACAGAGAGGTTTTAGCTATTAGGAAGTGCCTGAATGCCAAGCTAGAGGCTGGATTTTAAACTGCAAGCAAACTAAAAGACAGGGACGATTTTTAAAAACAGCTACAGTATGAGCAGATATTTCCTAAGGCTAACTCTGACACTGACAGAAAACAATGAAACAAGGAAAATGATAACACGGACAACTAGATCACAGAACTGCTAGGAATTATACAGATGAGACAGGAAAAGGGATATGAAATAAGGCAAGTGTAATAAAAATTAAGAAAAATGACCGGATTTGAGAAAGATGTTTTATACAAAATCGTGTGACAGAGAGTCAGAAATCAAAGATAAAACAAAGATTTCTATCTAACAGGCTGCTAATATCACTGACTATAAAAACAATTTAGTGAAATAATTCACTTAGATTGACAAGTAACATAGTAAGCAAATAAGGAATGAGAAAGAACATTTTAGGCAAAAGGAGAGCTGCACTGTACAATACAGTAGCCACAAACCACACATGGCTACTGAGCATGTGAAACACGCCTAGTGTAAACTTACTTGTGTTGTCAGTATAAGGTACACATATACCAGATTCCAAGGATTCAGTACAAAAAATGTGCAATATTTCATTAATAATATGATTGCATGTAGAGATACTAAAATTTTTGGATATAGGGAGTTAAATCATTAACTTGTTTCTTTTTATGTTTATCATGGCTACTAGAAAATTTTTATTTATTTACTTTTATTTTCATTTGTTTTATTTCTGCAGACACAGTCTTACTCTGTTGCCCAGGCTACAGTGCCATGACATCGGCCAAGCTCATACACTCCTGGGTTTAAGGGAGGAGTATTAAACCTCCTGCCTCAGTCTCTTGAGGAGCTGGGACTGTAAGTGCCTTCTACAACACCCAGCTAATTTGCCTATTTTTTAGTAGAGATGGGGTCTGGCTCTTGCTCAGGCTGGTCTTGAACTCCTTAGCTCAAGTGATCCTCCCACCTCAGCCTCTCAGAGGGCTAGGATTACAGGCATGAGCTACCATGCCCAGCTAGAAAATTTTAAATTACGTATTTGGCTCGTATAAGATTTCAATTGGACAGTGCTGGGCCAGAGAAAGCAATTTTGTCATTATACACAGATAGCAGTAGACTGTATTTTGAAAATTAAATGAAAAATTATATCACATTTGTAACAAAGAAGTTCTTTCTTAAACAAAAAGAAAATTTCTCAGGAAATCTGTAACTACACATGTGCATTACAGAGAGCAGAATGTTGGAGCTCTATTAACTCCTGACATAAAATCAGAGAAAGCAGAACACAAAACCAAAAAAAAAAAAATGTTTTTTTCTATAAAATCAAGTTTCAAAGTATCTCCGCAATCCTCAAAATACAAATGGATGGTGACATGACTTATGATGTCTCTGGAAAAGCAAAGAGGCAACAATAGGGCACCTGAGATCCTGAGAAAAAGGAATCCTAAGAACCTCTAGGTATTCACTCTAAAGCATAGTGAAATAATTTGCAGATGAATGCAAGAGGCCTGCAGTAAGGTTTGATGGGGCTAGAGCAGTTTAGGCCTGTTAATTGTCAAGTAATGGACCGGAGTCATCTCTAGGTCAGTGCCCTATGGCTAGGGAGAAATCAAAATCTAACAGTTAGGAATGGGATCAAAATTAAGCAAGATAAGGGTAACAGAGATGAAGGAAGGCAAAAATATAAGTAAATGTGAGAAAGGAAGAAGAATTAGGAAATCTGATCTATCAAGCAGTTATAGTTTTATTAATGCTAAATGGAAAAAACAGGTCAAACTTTAGCCCACCATTTGTTTTTGTAAAAGTTTTAATGAAACATAGCCATTCACTTGTTCACGTAATGTCTATAAACACTTTCCCATTATAATGTCAGAATTGAGTAGTTGTGACAGGGACCACAACATACAACACCTAAAATATGTAGTTTCTAGGCCTTTACTAAAAAATGTACTGAAGAATAAGCCTCAGAGACAATAAAAATCACTAGAGAGATAACAACATGTGAGGCATTTGGGAACATAAAAAATAAACTCATTTGGTGAAATAAGAGTTAATAAATGCTAACAGGAAGACAGTGGAACTTGTAACAAGTTCAGTGCAGTATAAATACCCCCAAAATGAGGGTAATGCAGAGAATATATGCAAGGTTTTTAATAAACCTTTTTCAGTAATTACATATTGTCGGTAGCAATATTATTGAGATAATTTTCCATGTAACATTTGAAGTAAATCTGTGATTATGAAAAATTATAATTCTTCCATCTTCTGTGCTCTTAAAAACCAGATTTACAGTGTGGTGGAAAGATGATGTGTTAACACACACATGTAAAATAGAAGAGGAAAAGAATCTTGTTGTTCTGAATTTGCAGTGGAGAGATCAGTATGAACTCTTGAGTATGACAGGAATGAATATGTCCTGATGGGAGACCAACATGCATCCCTAATGCCGAGATTTGGATCATGAAACATCATTTTCCACTAAAAGAAACCAGAAGAAATGGCTCATTTGAATACAACTACATATAATATGAGACTGAAACAGGTTGTCTTATCAGATAGACTAAAAGCTCACAAGTGACTACTGAGGGTTCCCATTGGAGTAACTTGAGCTTCAATATAAATACATAACACAGCAACGACAGGGACTATACCTAACAAATGCAAATGTTGTAACCTAACTCTTTGTACCCTCTCATTAGTCTGAAAAAAAAAATGTGAATACATAAGTATGATGGATAGAAAATCAACAAATATGCTTAATTCTGGGAATTCATAATGATATAAAATAATTTATTAGTTATCTAGAAAATAAAGGCAAAAATTCAAGCCTTTATTTTTCCTTGCCTTTACAAACTTTATCACTGGATAAATAATAGATTTGATCTTTTTAAAAAATTTTAATATTTTAAAATAATGTGTCACAACTAATACGTGTAAAAGAACTGAAAATATTTTGCAACAACCAATGAAATAACAGAATCAAGTACTAACACCAAAAAAATAAAAATAAAACAACTAGGCTCAGCGCCCGTAGTACAGTGGTTACAGTGCCAGCCACATACGACGAGGCTGGCGGGTTTGAGTACAGCCCGGGCCAGCTAAACAATGACAACTGCAACAAAAAATAGCTGGGTGTTGTGGCAGGCACCTGTAGTTCCAGCTTCTCAGGAGGCTGAGGCAAGGGAATAGCTTAAGCCCAAGAGTTTCACGTTGCTATGAGCTGAGACACCACAGCACTCTACTGAGGGCGACACAGTGAGACGCTGTCTCAAAATAAATAAATAAATAAATAAATACATAAATACATAAATAAATTAAACAACTAGACATTATGTGTCTCTTGATGAAAGAACCCAAAATCTACAGTCTTACCAACAAATTTATATCTGAAAGAAATTATACCTGTTAATAAAGTTTCACAGCAAGAAGTAATGGACATTCTGATAGTTTGAGAATTAAAAAATAAAGTAAAACAATAACTGGCTACCAGCTCACACACAAATCTTCTATCTATAGGAAACATTTAAATTATTACCTGGTCACTAAGTGTACACTGTTCTGTGCAAATATCAGTGATGAGATTTCGAGCTTGTTTGGCCATTTCATCTAGAAACATATTACATAAGGAAAGACTGCGATCTCCAATATGATGCCGCTGTTAAGGCAGAATAAAAATAATAACAGAAGTTACAAGAAAGTACTTTGAACCAAAAAACTCTTAAAATAAACATGAAAAATTAAGTCAAAGTCTTATTCTGCAATGGGGGTGGAGGATGCTATAGATTTCTTTTATGTCATGTAACAATGAACCTACCATACTCTATTTGGACACAAATGACTTAAGTACTTGATGATTATAAATGTACAAGTGGGAAGATTCTTGAAAGATCAATATTTTCCTAAATATGAAAAACTAGGTATTTAATTTTCAATTCCACAAAGTTGTATATCCAGTTCTTAAATATAAAACATACAATGTGAAAGAAAAGTTTTAGAGATTTACAGCACTGTTTTTAAAATGTATTTCATTTTAAAATTTATATCTAATACAGAATCTTCCTCTTTTTTTTTTTTTTAATTGAGAAAGGGTCTTACTCTATTTCCCAGGCTGCAATACAGAGGCACAATCATAGTTGTGCAACCTCAAATTCCTGGGCTCAAGCAATCCTCCTACTTCAGTCTTCCAAATAGCTATAACTACAAGCATGCAACACCATGCTTGGCCAAATTTTTCTTTTTTTTTTTTGCCACGGAGTGTTTCTTTGCTGCCCTTGGTAGAGTGCTGTGCCATTATAGCTCACAAAAACATCAAACTCATGGGCTCAATCTATTCTCTTGCCTCAACCTCCAGAGTGCCCACCACAATGGCTGGGTATTTTTTTTTTTTTTTAAAAAAGATGAGGTCTTGTTTTTGCTCAGGCTGGTCTCGAACTCCTGAGCTCAGGTAATCTACCTACCTTGGCCTTCCAGAGTGCTAGGATTCTAGGCGTGAACCACCACGCCCAACCCTGGCTAAATTTTGTTTTATATTTTGTAGAGATGAGGTCTCACTATGTTGCCCAGGCTGGTCTCAAACTTAGGGCCTCAAGTGATCCTCCTGCTTTGGCCTCCCAAAATGTTGATAATACAGGCATTGAGCTGCCATGCCCAGACTAATTCTTTTTCTTTTTTAGAGACAACATTGTGTGGACAGAGTGACACACTGTGTTACTCAGGTTGGTTTTAGATCCTGGCCTAAAGCAATCCACCCACCTCCAACTCCAGAGTAGCTGACACTGTAGATGTGAGCCACCATGCCCAGCTCTATTAAGTCTTGTCACAACAGCTTTGTAATACATAAACAGAAAAGAGGGGCTCAAAATATAAATAAGTTTATTAAGTGCAACAAATTCACAAAGAATTCAAATCTCTAGACTCAAACCCCACCCTCCACAGGGAAAAAAGCTGACCATGCATTCTCTGAATACACCAAGAATGCAATTTTTAGGATGTTATACACATATATCTAGACCTATACATTCACTCAAATCTACTCATCTGCGCAAGATTCTTATACTTTTAGTTTGGGTGGGTCGTAACAGTTTGACAGGTTTTTCTTGTCAATGGTAACTAGAATGTTGAGTTATATGATGCTGCAAATTTTTGTATTCTATACATGTAACATTTTATAAACAGATAAATTTTTAGAAACTTTTCTTTCCCTGGCCTTTCCTAATTGTGTTAACATATGCAGAGATTACATAAAGTACTGCCATGCTGCTAAATAATTGTAAGATACATAAAAATACTTAAACACCCAAAATAACTATTCTTAGATGTATCATGAGACCTTGCAATGTATTTTATTTTAAATGCCTCTTGAAACTTTAATATGAAGGCAAATCAAAAGGGATTTATAGCCTGAAACAAGTAAATATTGATCCACTTCAGGAAAGACTCCAATTAATAAACATTCAGGATTTTAATCGAATTATGATTCCTGAAAGATAAAACACATCCTTTGCTATTAATCTTCTTGAAAAATGAACCCTGAATTAGGAATGCTTCATATTTTTCTCTACAGATACTAACTTATTTAAAATACAAATTTAGGCTCGGTGCCTGTGGCTCAATGGGCTAAGGCGTCAGCCACATACACCTGAGCTGGCCGGTTCGAATCCAACACGGGCCCGCCAAACAACGATGGCTGCAACCAAAAAACGGCTGGGCATCGTGGCGGGCGCCTGTAGTCCCAGCTACTTGGGAAGCGGGGCAGGAGACTCGCTTGAGCCCAGGAATTGAAGGTTGCTGTGAGCTGTGATGCCACGGCACTGTATCCAGGGTGACAGCTTGAGGCTCTGTCACAAAAAAAAAAAAAAAAAAAAAAAAAAATACAAATTTAATTTCATCACTTCCCTTGAATAGCTCAAAAATGCTGAGACTGGCAGAAAAAAACAAAGTTTCTTAACATGTCACACAAGTCTACTGTCTGTCTTCTCTCTCTGGATGCTGTGCTGTGAACAGACTTTAGGAGGATAACAGCAGAAGACCACTTACAACCCACATGAAAGACAGATTCTACTTAAGAGTATATATGAAGAGTACTGTAAATCTGAACTATAATAGTGGCAACAGCAATAGAGGATAGTTTCAGATCCTGGCCTGAAGTAATCCTCCCACCTCCAACTCTAGGGTAGCTGACACTGTAGATGTGAGCCACCATGCCCAGATCTAATAAGTCTTGTCACAATAGCTTTGTAATACATAAACAGAAAAGAGGGGCTCAAAAAATATAAATAAGTTTGTTAGACACCAATTAAGTAAAACAAATTTGCAAAGCATTCAAATCCCTAGACTCAAACCCCATCCTCCAAAGGGAAAAAAGCAATGATACATAAAAAATGTTAAGACTTCAAGGGTAATTTAATGCTAAGGGTAACAGTAAGGAAAGAGTTAATAGTATATATTATATTAGGTGCTAAGCTTGGGAGGAAAAAATCTACTTAATTAAAAAAAACCTATATATCTATTAAAATTGGTAGCATTAACATCCTCTCACATAATAATTCTAAAAGTACTCCCTAATAAACTTCTGGCAGGCTAACTTCTATCTCAAAATTGGCTTCCCATGGAATACTGGCATACAATCTGCAAAAAATATGTTGCCTACTGTTTAAAGATACTGGTTACGGTACTGCTATCTCTTAAGTTTCTTTTCTACAAGTTCTCCAGTTCTAAGTAAAGAGACAAAACACTAAGGTAAATTATAAAGAAATACATTATTTATTTATTTTTTTTTTTACATTATTTTTAACATATATTCTTACCTCAGGTGCAAACTGCTATTTCCTTTTCAAAGATTAGAAGAAACCACAGAGTACACTTTTGATAGATACTTTATATCAATAAAACTACTAAGTAGTGCAATTACTCAGCACATGGTGAATGTGCACATGTCTTATAGACATCAGCAAATCTGGATTTTGCTTACTATGCCTATTACATTAACAAGTTAGGGAAATCTCTTTGAATTGTTTGTTTATTCAGCAATCCATAAATTCTAAATCTTTTCAATGATAGTTTAAGAGGAAAATTTAGCAATTACTGTACATATTTTTATCATAAATATTAATACCTGACCCACCATTTATTTTAATGGAGGTAATTCTAAGTGACTTTATAATATGTTCTCATATATGTATTTGTGTGTGTTTATCTACCCATCTACATGTATCTATAAATATTAACCTGTCTATTCAAGTATTTTTCTGATTCTGCATAGAGATGTACCAGATGGGAAGCTAAATTAGGTAATTATGACTCT
>CAUYRH010067194.1:0-19682 GCA_963574655.1 Perodicticus potto | reverse complement strand
TCTATCCAGGGTGACAGCTTGAGGCTCTGTCTCAAAAAAAAAAAGAAATAATGGTTAACCAAAAAAAAAAAAAAAGGCCTCCAATGGTCATTGTCCATAAAGCTATTGACTTGAACACCTGTCCTGAGGACATACTATGTGCTGAGCCTTTGTTGAGATTGAGTGTGTGTGTGTGTGTTTTCTAATTTAATTCTCACAACACAACAGCCCCTGAAGTGGGGAGTAATTTCTCTTGTGCACAAGTGAGTAAAATGAGTATCTTTGAGAAAAGGTGAGTTTCTCAAGGTCTCACACTAAGTAAGTGGTAAAGCAAGTTTGTTTGACTCCCAAACCTCTCCTTTTTCTCCTCTGTTCTCCTGAATTCATTTGAACAACAGATGGTAAATTAGAGAATGAAGAGTTGACTGGAAAGTTTTACTCTTCATAGCTCACTTCGAAAGCTCTCCCCAGTGTTCTTTCAGTGTAGCCTTCATCAGATGCTTCTTCAACTCCTCATCTCCCCTAACACTGGTAATTCCTGGCACCAAATAGGCACTCAGTAAATGTTTTTAATGCGTGCAATATGTTACCCCTTCTCAATATTGTGAAAGATACCACCAGTGATGGCGCCTACAGCAGGTAGGAGTCAGCTTTCCTTCCTTCGGTGTATAATCCTGTGCTCCGCATTCTTGACCTGGGCATTTAAAATGTTTCTAAGGTAGCCTGGGACAAGGACTACTCAAGCGGAGGAACCAAGGACAGAAATTGCAAGTGGCTAGAAGTAGTTTCCTCGTTCTAAGACAGCACTAATTCTTAGGGCTTCCCGGTCATATCACATTAAGAAACTCCAGGATGTGAATGAGAACTCCATAAAACTCCTGCTTCCTGGACCACCGCAGGCTGCCGTGGCTCAGAGAAGCTTATGGCACTGGGGTGTGTATTAATGAGACTCTAAAATGTGCCCCAGGATGTTCTGATGAGCTTTTGGTGTAGCCTTTTCAACCCTGTTGTGATTCCTTAATATATAAAAATGGAGTTTATTTATAGTTCTTTGTCATCCCACTGGGCACAGGCAGGGTCAAAATATGGCAATAAATGTAATTTTCCTTCTCATTTGCTGAGTGTTGTCCCCTTGAAGATACAATGGCTTCCTTTCTATTCTCTGGTGTGCTTTTATCTTCCACATAAGATTTGAGCAATCTTTTACCCCCTTCACATTTAGTGAGAATATTTTCCACTTAGCCAGCTTTCTGCTCTGAGGCATATTTTGCTGTAACCTTACGTCTTGTGATTTATTGCATTCAATACCTAGAAGAGGTCTTTATGACTACCAGATTGTTGTTCATATCTTTATCACCAAAAAGCCTTCATTAAGCAAAACACTAAAGAAAGAAAACTAGATAGATCTGGACTCTCATATCCAAAGCCTTGTAATCTAAGAACCCTCTTGTCCCTCTGCCCCAACACACACATTATTCAAAAGGATGCATATTTTAAATGCAGTAGAATAGCCAGGTTGGCCTATGACAAGGCTGAATTGGACACGATAAAGGGCAAACTACTGGAAAAGGCAAGTCAGAAGAGTTTTCTGATTTAGAAGTTCTGAGAACATCAGTGTAAGAGGATCAGGGTTCATAATCCCAGACCTTTTACCCCCTATCTCTCTCTTCTCTATGTCTGATATATTTTATGGAGATATAATTTCTGGAGTTTTTGTCCTATGTGTTGAAGACTAGTTCTCATTTCCTTATAGGACTGGCATTTCGAACTGTGTATATGCACCCCAATTTTTAGTTGTCATCAGTCAAAAAACAAGATTTGAATGGGCTGGGCTCAGTGGGTGACGCCTGTAATCATAGCAGTCTGGGAGGCCAAGGCAGGTGGAGTGCCTGAGCTCACGGGTTCAAGACCAGCCTGAGCCAGAGCGAGATCTCGTCTCTAAAAATAGCCAGGCGTTGTGGTGGGCACCTGTAGTTCCAGCTACTTGGGAGGCTGAGGCAAAAGAATCTCTTGAACCCAAGAGTTTGAGGATGCTGTGAGCTGTAATGCCACAGCAGTCTACGGAGGGCGACAAAGTAACACTGTTCCCCGCCCCCCAAACAAGCAAGATTTGATCCCTGATGTGCAAATCTTGTTACAAAGAACTCATTCTATTGTATCATCAACACATACACATAAAAAGTAAGTGCATTTTAAGAAGACATAACCCAAATAAAGATTTTCCCCTAAACCCTTTCAGGTACTAAATGCAACCCTCTTGTCACTGTAGGTGGGATGGAAGACAACCCGTGAGTATTACACCTTCATGTGGGTTACTTTGCCTGTTGACATGAGCAACGAATCAGCCAAACAGGAAGTCCAGTTCAAAGGTGAGAAAAATACAGATCAAGGATGTTGAAGACAGTAGCTAAGACTAATTTTCCCTCAAGCTAGAGCTTTCTTTTTCTTTTTCTTTTTTCTTTGAGACGGGGTCTCACTCTGTTACCCTAGGCTAGAGTGCCCTTGCATCAGCCTAGGTCACTGCAACCTCAAACTCCTGGGCTCAAATGATCCTCCAGCCTCCTAAGTAGTTGGAACTGCAGGTACCTGCCCCAATGCCTGGCTAATTTTTTTTATCGTTAGTAGAAATGAACTCTTTTTTTTTTTTTTTTTGAGACAGAGCCTCAAGCTGTCACCCTGGATAGAGTGCAGTGGCATCACAGCTCACAGCAACCTCCAATTCCTGGGCTCGAGCGAGTCTCCTGCCTCCGCCTTCCAAGTAGCTGGGACTACAGGCGCTCGTAACAACGCCCGGCCATTTTTTGGTTGCAGCCGTCATTGTTATTTGGCGGGCGCAGGCTGGATTCGAACCCGCCCGCTCAGGTGTATGTGGCTGGCGCCTTAACCCGTTGAGCCACAGGCGCTGAGCCTAGAAAGGAACTCTTGAGCTCCTCTGCCTCCCAGAGTGCTGGGATTATAGGTGTGAGCCACTGCACCTAGCCAAGCTAGAGCTTTCTGAGGTAGATAAGAAGATTTCCCAAATTTTACTTACATAAATAGACCTTATTTTGGGCTCAGCGCCTGTAGCACAGTGGCTAGGCACCAGCCACATACACTGAGAATGGCAGGTTTGAACCCGGCCCAGGCCCGCTAACCCTGCAACAAAAAAATAGCCAGGCATTGTGGCAGGCTATTGGGAGGCTGAGGCAAGAGAATCGCTTTAGCCTGGGAGTTTGAGGTTGCTGTGAGCTGTGATGCCATGGCACTCTACCAAGGGCGACATAGTGAGACTCTGTTTCAAAAAAAAAAAAAAAAACAGACTTTATTTTGGATTAAAAATCATATTGTGTTTTCAGCTTATTACCTGCCTAAGGATGATGAGTATTACCAGTTCTGCTATGTGGATCAAGATGGAGTAGTCCGGGGAGCAAGTATCCCTTTCCAATTCCGTCCAGAAAATGAGGAGGACATCCTGGTTGTTACCACTCAGGTCTATAAACATCTCACCTAATTCCCTTTCATTAAGAGTAACAATTCCTGGGTGGCGCTGTGGCTCATCGAGTAGGGCGCCGGCCCCATTACTGAAGGTAACGGGTTCAAACCCGGCCTTGGCTGAACTGCAAAACAGCCAGAAAAATAGCCAGGCCTTGTGGCGGGTGCCTGTAGTCCCAGTTACTCGGGAGGCTGAGGCACCTACCTAAGCCCAGGAGTTGGAGGTTGCTGTGAGCTGTGCGACACCACGGCACTCTACCCAGGGCGATAAAGTGAGGCTCTGTCTCTAAAAAAAAAAAAAAAAAGTGTAACAATTCCAGGATAGGGTGGAATTTGAGTCAATAAGGCTTTATTGAATATTTAACAGATATTGTTGGGAAAAATATATATAGTACCCACTTATACCATTCGGGAATGACTTTAGAACATTAACGAGTCGTGATAAGTGATAATATATCACGTGATATAATATAATAAGTGATTTATTATTATATAATAAATTTACTTATTATATAATAAGTGATTTCTCCTTTCTCTAAAACTTCCATAACTCAATTGGCATTCAATTTTTCCCTTCAACTTTTCTAGTTAATTCTTGTTGTCTGCATGTCTTGGCACTACAGTGAATATACGTAACCTCCTTTGAGGAAAGAAGCACCAAGTACTCGTCTTTATTATCTCTCTCCATTCTAACCCAGTGCCTGTCATACACGAGTATTCGATTCATTTACTTTCTTAGTCTTTTAACATGACACCTACTTTTCATCCAGGGCTATGACAGGTGCTGAGGATGTAAGGAAGAATCAATTCAAACACTGTCCTTGGCCTCAAGCCACTGGGAGAGACAACACTAAGTGTCTACACAAAGAATCTACACTCTTTTTCATCCCCCCCTTTTAACTTTTTATGGCCTTAATTTTTGTTTTATCTTTCTTGCTAATGTCAGGCTTAATGCTGCAGTTATACAGACATACCTCCTCACTCCCTTATCTACATACTGAGGAGATGCTCCCAATTGGGTACAAAGGTGTGACTTCAGTGAGTGGGAATCAGTCAGACCCTCACCATCCCAGCCTACGGGAATTTGCTACTAGAGGGACTTGAATATAGTTTATGGAATTTTTTTTTGTAGGGAGAAGTGGAAGAGATTGAAGAGCAAAATAAGAAGCTTTGCAAAGAAAACCAGGAGCTGAAGGACAGCTGTGTCAGCCTCCAGAAGCAGAACTCAGACATGCAGGCTGAGCTCCAAAGGAAGCAGGTGCGGCTGCTGGTTAAAGGTGAACTAGGAGTGCAGAGATTGGAATTGGATGGTGCTTCTTATCCAACACCATTTTCTGTTTTGTTAGTTATCTCGCTCCCAATATTTTTGAATATGTATTATTTTATTTAAACTTCATGGCAAACCTATTACTGTCAGTTTTATAGATGAGTAATCTGAGGGTTGGAGGGTTTAAGTAATTAGTAGTGGAGTCTGACTGATTTCTTCCCATTGCCTGTTTGTTTTGTTTTGTTGAAACAGAGTCTTACTCTGTCACCTAGGCTAGAGTGCATGGCATCATCAAAGCTCACTGTAACGTCAAACTCCTGGGCTCAAGTGATCCTCCTGCCTCAGCTTTCTGAGTAGCTGGGACTACAGACACCCGTGACGTGCAGCTGATTTTTCTATTATAAGAGATAGGGTCTCTTTTTTGTTCAGGCTCCTCTTAAACCCCTGAGCTCAAGTGATCCTCCTGCCTCAACCTCCCAGAAGGCTAGGATTACAGATTTACAGGTGTGAGCCACTGCACCCAGCCTGTAGCCTGTTTATAATTGGAAACATTTGCTCTGATAAGCTGGAATGTGGACATCAAGACAGAGAAGTTAATATTGCTGGGTGTGATAGCACAGGACTGTAGTTCCAGCTACTCAGGAGGTTGAGGCAGGAGGGATCACTTGAGTCTAGGAGTTTGGGCTGCAGTGAGCTATGCTGATTGAGTGTCTCCAATAAGGTTGGCATTGATATGATGTAGGAACCACCAAGTTGCCTTATAAGAGATGAACTGGTCCAGATTGGAAACAGAGCAGATCAAAAACTCCCTCACGTATCTACCCAGCAGAAGAAAATCATTTTATCATAAGGGTGTTTGTGCTAGATTGTTTTTTACAGCTCAATTTACAATCACCAAGATGTGGAATCAAGTCTGGGTATATATCCAAATAACTGAAGATAAAGTTTTTTTTTTTTTCCTTTTTGAGACAGTCTCACTATGTCACTCTCAGTAGAGTGCTATGGTGTCACAGCTCACAGCAACCTCAGACTTCTGGGCTGAAGCAATTCTCTTGCCTCAGCCTCCCAAGTAGCTGAGACTACAGGTGCCCACCACAACGCCCAGCTATTTTTTTGTTGTTACTGTTGTTGTTGTTTTAGCAGGCCCTGGCCAGGTTTGAACCCACTAGCCCTGGTGCATGTGGCTGAGAGGCCCCGAGCCCTGTGACTTTTTTTTGTTTGTTTTGGCTGGGGCTGGGTTCGAACCCACCACCTCCGATATATGGGGCTGGTGCCCTACTCTTTGAGCCACAGGCACCGCCCAGCCCTGTGACTTATTGATTTATTGGACAGCACTGTTCTAAACAAAAAAGCAGTTTTGTTTGTTTTGTGTACTGTGTGTCTGCAGTGCCAGAACAGTATCTGCTGTTGTGTAGTAGACCCTCAGTAAATACATGTTTAATGAATTAGTAGACAAACGTAAACTCCAGTGGAAGAGAAATTAAGGATTAAGGTAGATGCATTTTTGACACGGGAAGAACATATTAAAAGCATTTTAATATGGAAATCAATCCCTTTACTTTGATTGTTCATTCATTGCTGTGTCATGTTATACCTGACCATATAGTAAGAGCTCAATAACAAAAAAGTGTTAGAAACGGTCTCTCCCTTTGATGATGTTTCAACCTACAGGAAGAGCTAGAAACCCTCCAGAGCATCAATAAGAAGTTGGAACAGAAAGTGAAAGAGCAGAAGGACTGTTGGGAGACAGAACTGCTTCAGTGAGTGTGTCCCATTCGGTGGGTGGGAGCTGCTGTGTCAATAGACACCTTTACATAGAGCAAGATTAGATTTCTGGAATTCATTTGAAAATACCATTAGAACAATGATAGGTATGAGTCTCCCCCTTTGAATCATGAGCTCTTTATTTCTAGGTTAGAGAATTGGTATCAGAAGAGTCAAGAGAAATGTTCTAAATTCAAGCATTAACTTTGGGCGTTGAATACTTTTGGTTGTTTGGGGTCAGGAAGCCAAAACAGGACTGCTGTGGAGACTAGTAGATTGTAAGATAACTCTGCAGGCCAAGAGCCAAGCCAGCCTTAAATTATTTAAGGCCAGATAAAGCTGGCCTGGAGGCAGCAATTGTTTGCAATTCATAGTCATCTCCACCTCCACAGACTGAAAGAACAAAACCAGAAGGTGTCCTTAGAAAATGAGAAGATGGGAATGAGAGTGGATCAGCTTCAGGTAGGTAGTGCCATACCTTTACCAAAGGATATTTTCTTAGCCTTGTGATCACTTCAATTTGGTGACCCAGAAAGGTGCATTTAATTGTAGCGAATGCCTAATGACATACCTTTCACAGAATCGACTAAGTTTCACATTGTATGTTTTCTATCCTTGCACCTGGTAATGCCCCCATCCATTCCCTTTTTAATAGTGTGGTCCACAAGAAACTTAATAAGTTGTTCAATTTGTATTTATCATGAGCTCTTAAGACAGATGCCAGTCTGTACCAATGATTAAACCTTAATCATTTCAGGCAAAATTTTACTGAAAAGAATATAAAGGAGATAGCCCAACTATCGTTCTTAGCAAGCTGTGCCTTAGAGAGGGCTTTAACGAGTGGCTCATTTAAAACTCAGGGTATATACCCTCAATGAATCCCCAACAATAAATAAAAAAAATCTCATACTTTAAAAAAAAAAAAAAAACACTCAGGATATAAAGTAAAGTTGAAAAGTAAAGGAGTTTTAGGGGATATTTAGAAGTTGCTAGGAAACCACATCTCTTTGTGCTACTCTGTGTTAAAAAGCACTGTTCCTATTTTGTTTTCCTTCCTTTATATCTTGGTTATATTCACGATTTTTGCTTTAGGCCCAACTGTTAACTCAAGAGAAAGAAATGGAGCAGCTTGTTCAGGGAGCTCAAGATAAGACAGAACAGTTAGAGCATCTGAAAAAGGAAAATGGCCAGCTCTGTCTCACTCTAACTGAACAGGTAGAGTCATGGAAAAAGTAACATTTCTAGGCATTTGCAAAAAAATACACATTGTCTTTCTATATACTTGGGTATCTTTGGCTCTGACAGAGGTCTCAGAGAAAGCCATTGCCTCTCCCACTGCATCCTGCTCGCTCACTAGCTCCCTGGTGCACGTGTATGTTCTCCCAGCAGTGATACTGATATCTGTTTTTGTACAGAGGGAGCACCAGAAGAAGCTCGAGCAGACAGTGGAGGAGATGAAGCAAAAAGAAACCACTGCCCTGAAGAATCAACAGGAGTTAATGGCATGTCTGTCTTTGGATGGCTATGTGGGAGGGCGCCTAAAGAAAGGAAGGGATAAGGGTCAATTTTTTTTTTTTTTTTTTTGAGACAGACTCTCACTCTATCACCCTGGGTAGAGTACCATGACCTCATATCTCACAGCAACCTCAAACTTTCTTGGGCTTGAGCAGTCCCTTGTCTCAGCCTCCCACATAGCTAGGACTACAGGTGTGCACCACTACACCCAGCTAGTTTTTCTATTTTTAACAGAGACTAAGGCTCAGCACCTGTGGCTCAAGCGGCTAAGGCACCAGCCTCATATACCTGAGCTGGCGGGTTCGAATTCAGCCCAGGCACGCCAAACAACAATGACGGCTGCAACCAAAAAATAGCCGGGTTTTGTGGTGGGCACCTGTAGTCCCAGCTACTTGGGAGGCAGAGGCAGGAGAATCGCTTGAGCCCAGGAGTTGGAGGTTTCTGTGAGCTGTGATGCCAAGGCACTCTACAAGGCAACAGCTTGAGGCTCTGTCTTAAAAAAAAACAGAGACTGAGTCTCACTCTTGCTCGAGTAATCCACCTGCCTCAGCCTCCCAGAGTGCTAGGATTATAGGTGTGAGCCACCATGGCTAGCTTACCTCTGGATATTTTGCTTTCTACCCAAGAGGGCAGAGAATCTGCCATAATGGAGAGGTGGGCATTGGTAATGTGTGATGACTAATAAAGGAATATTGAGAGTTAAACTTCATAATAGGTTGTAGTAAATAGATCCTTAGACTGGGAGTAGTAAAGAGTTCTCTAACAGGAAAATACACCACTCATAGCAAATTCTGTTGTAATTAATATATGTATTAGCAATTATAATTACAAGTTAATTTGAGTTCAGTCATACAATAATAAAAGTTGAATTGGCTAATCATTTCCTATAATATATTGTTGGAAAAGAGGCCTCAGGGTGCTGCTAAAAGATACCTAGAAGCCCCATTTTCTGAATTGGTCTCAAGACATAAGAAATCCTACTGTCTGAGGGATTATAACTCACTTTATACATACACACACACACACACACACACACACACACACACATATATAAAACATTTAATCTATTATTATTTAGTCATTTATTTGTAGGCTTATAGTAGGTAAAAAAAAAAAGGAGGAAAAAAAGATATAAAAAGATGTGTGCTTCAGTGTGATAAAGAGTAGAGCAAAGTTTGCAAATCAGCAGCTCACAAGTGAAGATCAGCCCACAGAAATGTTTTATTTGGCCTCAGTGATGTTTTCTTAGACCTTAGTTACCCACATCTTACAATGGAAATATTTCCAAAAATATTTCCTGGAAAATTTTTGTATTTCCAGCTTCTGAAAAATTAGAAGATTTGGCACCATGAGCCTACATTCCTTTGCAGCAGTATTACCTAGTGCTGGGTAGCCACTGTGCCCATCAGATGGGTCCTGTGCTCTCCATTTTACTGCAGCCTTCACTGCTTGGCTGCATTCATCTCCTTCACTTGGTTACATTATGTGCCTGGCCCCTGTAGGCACATTCAAATTAGCGACCTCTGATACAGCAGAAATATTACTTACTGTTTTGTTTTAAGTTATCTGTAGTCATTCAAAGGGTTGAACCTCCTTGCATCAGCTGTGGATTTCCTTGGTTTTCATAGACGATTTTCCAAGACCTAGGGCCTCCCTCCTTAGGTGATAGCAATTCCTTATTCCTCATGTATTCCAACAGGCCTCTAATTACAAGGACCATATGTATCTTATGCTTCAGGAGCCTAAGAACAACAAAACAGAAGTGGAAGAGCAGTTAGTACGGGAGGTGGAACGCCTCAAGGCAAAGGTAGAGGCCGGGAAAGCCTGTTTCTTAGAGAAGTACAAAGAGTGTCACCGACTTCACAAACAGATCAGGCAACTCAGGGCTGCTGCTGCGCTGGTAGGTGCCAGACATAAGGGGCCCTGGAGACAAGGGGTGTGAAAGTTTGTGGTTCTTAGATCAAGCCCAGAAGACTGTACAGTCTTGTTAAGGAGAAAAATTTTTTCTTTCTACTCACAAGAGGAGGGATGTAGTGTGAAGCCAGAAACTTACATGGGGAGTAGGGGACCCCGGAAGTAGAGGCCTCAAATCAGCCATGGGTGTCAGGGAAGATTTTTGTAATCATCAAGCAGGTTTCTATGCAGACTCAGATAGCCCTTTTTTATTTCTGCCTTTTGAGGAAGTGAAGCAGGACCAGAAGAGCCCGCAGGAACCAATGGGGATGGGGAACAAGGAGTCTGCAGTGAGCACTGTCATCGGGTAGCCCCTCTCGCATTACTACCTCAGGGCCGGCTAGAAGCACACAGCAATTTGGGCACCAGCATTCAAATAAAAAAATCTTGGAACAAAAACCACAACTAGTAGGATTAGCTTAAGTGTGTTTGTGAGGTATGCGCATGTGTACATACGCAGGTAGGACATGGGAAACACTGAAACATGGAACTAGTTAGGTCAGCCCATCCCGTGGGGAGGTCAAGGCCCCAGTCTGGGGTCTCCTCCTTTGCAGCCTTGGACAGATTCCTTCTAGCATTCCTTCTTCCTCAGTGTAACTTGAGCCCAGATGCTTGTCCTCAAAGTGTGGGAGGGAATCACACCAACCTAATCCTAGTGCTTCAGGGTTCATTGAATCAGGTGTTGATTCAAAACAAAAATGATTGTTTTCCTGGTTGAGTGGATTAAACAAGGCTCCACTGATCCATAATTTTGAGAAGTTAGTCTTGAGGTGTTCCCCAAGCTTACTTTTTCTCTCTTTGATCACTTATCCTCCCAGCTAAACCACAAGAAAGGGCATCTTGATGCCAGCTCATGCCTTCAGGCATTTTATTAAGTCACTTTTCTATAATTCAGTGCCCTGCCCATACCTTCTTCCTTGTTGCCTTCTCACTCTTCCAGCCCCACCCCTTTAGAAGGCCAGATCCTCTGCAATTTCCCACCTTCAACCCAGATTGTCATATGTGATGCTAATCTTAATTTTTTATTGTTGACAGGATGAGAACTTTGACCTGTCAAGAAGACTGAGTGAGAACAAGATTATATATGAGGCTCTGCAGAGAGAGAAAGAGAGCATAGAAAAAGAAAATGATGTAAGTATGTGAAAGAAAAGTAGAGAACCCTAAGATTTTAAGGGGAAGGAGTGGGGTGACCCAAAGATGTAGTGATAAAAAGTTAAATGAAAGGGCTTTTTTAGGACAGTGGGTGATATGGATGCTCCTGAACAGAGAGGAAATTCAATCTGGTTTTCTAAGTTACCATAAAACCCTGTCTTCTTTCTACAACTAAAACTCGTTTGGCATAGCAGTATTCTCCTTGAAAGGAGCGGCATTGAGGGAGACCTAACTTACTTTTGCTTTTAACTTCACAGCTATTATAGGTATGCCTTGTGGGAGCGGGGTAATAGCCTATATCATTTTTATGCTAGCCGGGGGACCCTTTTCCTTCAGCACAACTTTTTCCTTTTTCTCTGCTGCCAAACCAGGAGCAGAAGTGGTGGTCTACACCAGTTCTGGACCCATGGTAGGCCCCTAATAAATGCTGTATATCATTCATTCATCCATCAGTTCATTCATCCAACCAGTATTTATTATCCACTGTGTGTTAAACACTGAGTTATTGTAACTAATTTATTGAAGATGATATGGCAACAATAAAGTGGTTATACTTGAATTCATTCTCATACTCTTGCCCGGCATCAAAAAAATAGTTGTCTCGGTGTTCTGGCTGCTATTTCTGTATCCACACTGCTGTTCTCCATCTCTTTTCTCCCTGTAACCTTTCTGGGCTATGCCTCCAAGTGATCATTTCTGCTTTTTTTTGTTTGTTTGCTTTTAAAAACATTGTATAAAATTTATTATATTGGCCAGGCACAGTGGCTCACTCCTGTAATCCTAGCACTCTGGGAGGTCAAGTGGGTAAATTGCTTGAGCTCACAATTTTGAGACCAGCCTGAGCAAGGATGAGACCCTGGCTCTACTAAAAATGAAAAACTGAGGCAAGAGGATTGCTTGCACCCAGAAGTTTGAGATTACTATGAGCTATGATGCCAGGGTACTCTACCAAGGGCGACAAAGTGAGACTATGTCTCAAAAAAAAAAAATTTTTTTACTATCTTATTAAAGTGTTCAGTTCAGTAGTGTTGAGTCTAGAACTCTTCCATCTTGCAACACTGAAATGTCATACCTCCTAAATGCTAATTCCCCCTTGATAATTCCTACTTTTGATTATATCATTTATGCTAATGTGTGTCATCACAGAAGGCTTTGAGATCTATTTCCCATTCTCTCTCTCTCTTTCTTTTAAGAGACAGATTTTGTTCTCTTGCCTAGGCAGGAAGACAATGACACTGTCATAGCTCACTGTAGCCCACAACTCCTAGGTTCACTCAATCCCACCCCAGCCTTGAATTGCACTTGAATTGAAGAAAAACAGGCATTTAAAAATCAAGGTATACTTGTCTAAATCAAGAGAATGGAGCCTGGGCAACATAGCAAGACTCATCTCTACTAAAAATAGAAAAATGAGCCAGCTGTGGTGGCAAGCACTTGTAGTCCCAGCTACTCTGGAAGCTGAGGCAGGAGGATCACTAGAGCCCAAAAGTTTGAAGTTGCTGTGAGCTAGGCTCAGGCCATGGCACTCTGGCCCAGATGACAGAGCAAGACTGTCTCAAAAAAACCAAAAAAACTGTAGTAGTAAACTCCTCTTAAGATGTTAAGGGAAATTTACTAATTTTCTTCTTTTTTTTTTTTTTTCTAAAAACTTGAAATGCGTGTGCCACTCATATTTTGTTTTCTCTGCTTTCTCTTTTTCATTATCTTCCTCCTGGCCTCCCTTTCTTTCATTCTCTCTGTTAGTATATCCATTTGGTGGGATGAAACATAAAGAAAAATTATTTCAGATGGATATTATATTGTGTGTGAAAATGGTTGTAGGAAGGAAATTGAAAGAGATATTCTGTTCTCAATAATGTAAACAACAGTTTCAGTCTTAATTATAGCTCTTGCCAGAAGTTTTGTTCTCCCTTTCCACTGATATATGAATTCAGAGATTGAAAATTCCAGTTTATATTAATATTTTAGGATTTGAGTAATGTGGCTTAACAGGCTAAGGTGCCAGCCACATACACCTGAGCTGGCGGGTTCAAATACAGCCCTGGCCCGCCAAACAACAATGACGGCTGTAACCAAAAAATGGCCGAGCGTTGTGGTGGGTCCCTTTGTAGTCCCAGCTACTTGGGAGGCAGAAGCAGGAGACTTGCTTGAGCCCAGGAATTGGAGGTTGCTGTGAGCTGTGATGGCATGGCACTCTGTCCAGGGTGACAGCTTGAGGCTCTGTCTCAAAAAAAAAAAAAAAAGATTTGAGTAAATATATTTAAATTCAGATATAAAGAACTTAGATCTTTGGAATGTAGCTCATTGTGCTACATTGTTAATTATAAATTATAATGGGCATCTCCTAGGCACTTCCTGGTGGCCACTCTTGATGTTTGTGTTTCAAGATGTCTATAAATACTCTATCCTTAGCTTTTGAAGAAGGAGAACAACAGACTGCTCTGTTACATGGGTCTGGATTTTGACTCTTTGCCACATCACGTGCCTACTTCAGAGCAGGGATGTGCAGGACAAAACGCAGGTCTTGCCTATGGAAACCCATATTCTGGTAAGACAACTTTGCTGTTCTAACTGGAAGACCCCTGCCTGCATCCCTTTCCCCCACCAAATTTTTTTTCTCTGAAATGCTAATTAAAACCAGTCTCATTGTTAAGATTGGCTGGGCAGAAGCTGAAGACCCAATAGAAAGATTGCCAGGCGAGAAGTGTTAATTGAGAAATAAATCTGAATCCAGAAGACGCAAATCAGATCATTCGCCTGGAGGCAGCAGACACAAATTGAGTCCCGAGGCTATAGTCCAAATGTATAAATCAGAGAAATGTCTTTATGGAGAAGATATACACATACAAAGCTGAGGAAGCTAATTAAGGCTCAAAAATGGAAGCACAAGGAGCAGGTTATGCTGCCGAGAAACTGGCGGTCCTGGCAGCCACTACAGTTGCCTGACCCAGAGTAGCAGGAGCAGGCTCCATCCTGGGTGGTAGGACAGGAAATGGGGGAGAAACCAAGCTCATCACTCAGGGGCTTTTGTGGTACCATGTCCTTGCCAAACAGGGAGCTTTTCTCCTTTGTCTCCAAAAGTGATATGAGATCTCATTTGCTTTTTAAAAACAGTTTAAAGCAGTAAAATTATCTTAAAAATCACAATCAGATGTTTGCAGTAGGCAGGGGAATAAGTTTTTTTCTCCTTTAAAAATATGTGTTTAAGTGTTTACTTTGAAAAATAGCTGCATGGATGTAGTCTTAAAATCTGTTCTCAGATTGTCTCCTTTTTAAATTGTTACTATTTTTATTCAAATCTCACTTATTTTCCTGCTCTGAAAATAAGTTTATTGTGTGTTCTGATTATATAGCATACATACATAGTTATTGAACATGCCATTTTATTAATTTTTTTCTCTTCTCCTTACTGTTGACCTAGATCCCCTCTGTTAGAAGTAAATATATGCAGATGAGAGTCAGAGGCAGGGAGGAGAAAGGGAACAATGAAAGCTACAGAAAATATCTCTTAGAACATAGGTAGAAAATCTAGGGATGAAATTTCTTCATTAAATGGAATCTTTTTAATTCCCCTCAGGTATCCAAGAGAGTTCTTCCCTCAGCCTGGTAAGTATTTACTCACATCAAATCAAAAGAGAAAATTTCCCTTTCTGCTCCAGTTCATGGGAGACCCACAGAGAGACTGGTTCATTCTGATAACCCCACTGGTCAGCTAGAACAGTTTGTTGTGGGCACAAGGCTGAGCCAGCCTATTGAGGTGGGGGAAAGAAAGCACAGTTCATCCTTTAGCAGTCTGCCCAGGAGCTCCACCTCTGAGTTGAGTCTGGTAGCATACGTAGAAAATGTGAATGAGGTGGATAGCCAAACAAGACGTGTCCGGTACCCCTTCCAGGCTGGAAGCTATGTTGGCTGCCTCAGCAATTTTAGTCCCCTTTAATCCAGGGAGTGTCTCCAAATGTGAATTCTGTTCATTCATCCACTGTTGCCAGGCACTGAGGATACAGTAGAAAACAAGATGAAAGTGTCTGTGCCACAAATAGCTTACATTTATACTGACTCTTTGCTCTTCCTCCCAGCTCACCACCGAGAAATGCCCCACCTGCAAAACAGATTTTGCTAATGGCATTTGTGATCACATCTTGGAGCAGCAGCAGATGCAGACCAATTGTCTGAGTTGTCCAATTTGTGACAAGGTCTTCCCAGCAAGAGAGATGCAGATCTTTGAAGACCATGTGTTCTGCCACTCTCTATAAGTGTCCCAGCCTTGTGGGTCTATGCTGTACATAGATTTTATAGAGTAGAACCTACAGCTTCTGCTACAAGTTATATGAGTCAAAATCCTACCTAACCTGAAATAATCGGGGATCTACTCAGCTACCCCTAAAGGTTGGAATCATGTTGATCATCTGAAAGATAGTGTTAAGGGGTTCTACTTCCATCCTTGTGGGTTACTACAACCTTAAGTCATATAACTCTTGATGTATGTGTATCATCCTCTCACCTCTAATGCCTTTTTCTTCCAAGAGTCTCCAGTACGAGGGCCCTGGGGTGGGACTGACCTGGGTATTTACAACAGGCCTGACCTGATATAGGTGATCAGTTTTCCAAGTTGTCCTATCTCCCATTCAAGGTCAGGCCTTGAGAATATTTGTACTCAGTCCTCTATCCTAACCCTGGGGCTGGAGATTGATCACAGGTTGAAAATTCCTTCCTTTTCTTTAGGCCTCTTTCTCCAATTCATTGCCTTACACTAGCCAAAAATGGCACAGCAGAGAACTCAGACATCCAATTTAGATACCACAGGTTTCTCATTTTAATTTCTTAGCTCCCCAAAGAAGCATTTTATGCCTCAGCCGTGGACGGGAAATCATATTTCAGTCACAGAAAGCCATTCTCTCTGGATACCTCTGATAGGCATTTTCCTTATTGTCTTTTCTTAATGGTTAGGTAGAGGTTGTTAGACCCTCTATGAGTTTGCAACTTTCTGAGCCGGTGAGTTTGAATATGGATAAGTCAGAATAAGGAGCCAATTATTGTTAATCTCGTTAATACTAAAAATAAATTACTATTTCAGGAACTTAGGTAATTTAAAATAAGCTTTCAGTTATGGTCTTTTATTTTTAAAAGCACGCTCAAAAGGACTGCAGGGATTGCAGACCTCACTGAGGATTTCTGTACACCTGTCTCAACTATTCAACAAAAGTGTCCTGGCAGTTATCTTGAGATGGGGAGAGGGGAGATGATAAAGCATTAGTTGGAAAACTCTGGGGCCCTGACTTCTTGCTCTAACTTTCCATGCATTTTTTGAAAAGGAACAGCATGCATTCTGGCACCCTTTGTGAACTAAGTTCAAGGCCCTCTATCCAGATTTGCCTAATTGAACTGTAAGAAAACAATTCTATTTTCTTTCTCCTCAGGGACTGAGCAAATGGAAATGACTCCCAGGCAGTCTACCAACTGGTCACTAGAGACTTTTATAAAAACTTTCTGAATGATATGAAACATGATGTCATGAATAAGGTTGAGCCAACTACTGTATAATCAGAATTTCTACAACAGTTTTCCTTGATGTGATTGGGAATTACGCCCTAGACCAGTGGTTCTCAACCTTCCTAATGCCACGGCCGTTTAATACAGTTCCTGTGGGTCGCGACCCACAGATTGAGAACCGCTGCCCTAGACTAAGTATATTGTCCTTGTCACAGCTCCTTGCTTTGACGTCACCCTTGATAAAATGAAGATGAAATTGTATTACTCCTCCTGTGTCTAACCTTTTCAATAAGATGTCTCTTAGACTCAAGCCTTTTGTCCCCTTGAGAATGAGATGTGACATTAACACTAACTCTAGAATGGAAATATAACAGAGAGATGGTAATAAAGGAGTTTTTCTGGTACATGTCCTCCCAGCAAAATTTCTGTCGCTCCCCAGATAATTCCAGTGAAAAATTGCAGTTTCATTTGTTTTGTATTAGTCAGCTCTTAATTAAGCACATGAATGAAGAGAAGCAGTGGTGCACATGATCCAAATCAGTGGATACCATTTTCTGGTGAAGTACCCATCCCTTTGCCCCTGCTACCCTGAGGGTTACCATGATTATCAACAGCAGCAGGAGCCCTTCCAGAGGCTTGGATTAAAGGGAAAAAAAAATAGTTAAGGTGTTAATAATCCTTTTTGCTGAATGTAAAACCAAGCATCTTTACCCACTGTTCATTATCCCCAGCTGTTCTTACCAAGGCTTTGAAGGGAGAAATTATGCTCCAGGCAGCCACTAGTGATAGAGGAAACAATTATTCTTATATAATCCACTTTCCGCCCTGGCCTTCTCGCTCCATCCCACTTGTACCCAAACATTTTATAGCTGTAAAATACCTGCAAAAAATAGCAGAAAGCAATGAGAGCAAATAGTATTTATATTGCAATTGTATTTATTTTTTTGTACTTATGGCAACTGGTTTTCCTAATTCATTGTCTCTTGGTCTAATATTACATTTTTTTTTTTTTTTGAGACAGCGTGTCACTGTGTCGCCCTGGGTAGAGTGCTGTGGCATGATATCTCACAGCAACCTCAAACACTTGAGCTTAATCAAGTCTTTGCCTCAGCCTCCCAAGTAGCTGGGACTACAGGCTCCCACCACAACGCCCAGCTATTTTTGTTGTTGTCATTGTTGCAGTTGTCATTGTTGTTCAGCTGGCCTGGGCCAGGTTTGAACCCAGCAGCCTGGTTGTATGTGGCCGGCGCCCTACCCACTGAACTCTATGTGCTGCCCTAATATTAAAATATTTTTTAGAGGGCGGTGCCTGTGGCTCAGCGAGTAGGGCACCGGCCCCATATACCGAAGATGGTGGGTTCAAACCCAGCCTCGGCCAAACTGCAAAACAGAAAAATAGCCAGGCATTGTGGCGGGCACCTGTAGTCCCAGCTACTCGGGAGGCTGAGGCAAGAGAATCGCCAAAGCCCAGGAGTTGGAGGTTGCTGTGAGCTGTGTGACACTACAGCACTCTACCAAGGGTGATAAAGTGAGACTCTGTCTCTACAAAAAAATACATATATATTTTTTAGAATACCTTAGCAAACTTAGATGATGACTGAAGGGAAGTGGGGAGAGTCACCCTGCCACACACAAGTATGAAAGAACATTAACCTAAAAGAGAGTTGGCACAATGGTAAAGCTAGACCCTTAACACCTATAACTTCAGCCCTTTTCTTTGATCTTAGTAAAAATTGGTATGAAATGTGACTGCCTTGATGTTCAGATATTCTGCTGTGATTCAAGTGAGTTTATCCAGTGGCGGTGGATTGCACTAAGCTAACCTGGTTTCCTAGCAACAGATGTGGATGAGATGATAGGCCAGGGCTGAGAAATACAGTCCATTACCTAGAAAAAAAGCAAAATGGACTATGTAGAAATGAAATGACCCGATGAGATGCTCACCTAATTGCCAAGTTAACCAACAATAGGCTATAAGCTCAGGGATGTTATGCTGGCTCTTGGGATCATAATATTTATGTGATCTCATATAAATATTAAAATGTCTTCACATTCTTATAGTGCTTAATGTTTTAGAATGTGTTTCCTATACCCTGTGTACCTCCCATAATCCTCTGAGACAAAGCAGCTATTAACTCTCACTTTTATAGATGAATAGGTTGAAACATGCAGGAATAACTTGATAACAGTGGAAACAACTCAAAGTCTATCTGCTGATAAATGAATAAATGCAATATCTATACAATGGGACATTATTTGTCAATAAAAAGGAATGAAGAACTGATATATGTCAATGTGGATAAACCTTGAAAACATGTTAAATGAAAGAAGTCAGTTACAAAAGACCACATGTTGCCAGGCACGGTGGCTCACACCTATAATCCTAGCACTCTGGGAAGTGGAGGCAAGTGGATTGCCTGAGCTTGTGAGTTCAAGACAAGCCTGAGCAAGAGCGAGACACAGGCTCTAAAAATAGCCAGGTGTTGTGGTGGACGCCTGTGGTCACACCTACTCAGGAGGCTGAGGTAAGAGAATCACTTGAACTCAAGAGTTTGAGGTTGCTGTGAGCTATGACACTATGGCACTCTACTGAGGGTGACAAAGTGAGACTTTCAAAAAAAATTTAAAAAGACCACATGTTGTATGAATTCCATTAAAATGAAATGTCCATCATAGGCAAATCTACAAAACAAAATAGATGAATGGTTTCTTGGCGAGGGTGGGGGGGAGTGAGTGGTAGTTAAGTATAGAGTTTCTTTGGAGGGAGTAATAAAAAGCTATAAAATTCTTGAGATGTTTACACAACTAAAATATACTAAAACACATTCAATCAGGCTCGGCGCCTGTGGCTCAATGGGCTAAGGCACCAACCATGTACATCTGAGCTGGCGGATTCGAATCCAGCCCGGGCCCGCCAAACAATAATGATGGCTGCAACCAAAAACTGGCTGGGCGCCTATAGTCCTAGCTACTTGGGAGGCAGAGGCAAGAGAATCACTTGAGCCCAGGAATTGAAGGTTGCTGTGAGCTGTGAGGCCACAGCACTCTATCCAGGGTGACAGCTTGAGGCTCTGCCTCAAAAAAAAAAAAA
>CAUYRH010067193.1:0-15654 GCA_963574655.1 Perodicticus potto | reverse complement strand
TGCCCCATATACCGAGGGTGGCGAGTTCAAACCCTGCCCTAGCCAAACCACAACAAAAAATAGCCAGGCATTGTGGTGGGTGCCTGTATTCCCAGCTACTCGGGAGGCTGAGGCAAGAGAATCACCTAAGCCCAGGAGTTGTGTAATCTTCTTTACACATTCATCTTCTTGGAAGAAAGATGGCTACATCTGGCTCCGAAACCGTAGCACAGTGGTTACGGCGCCAGCCACGTACACCACGGGTGGAGGGTTCAAACCCAGCCTGGGCCAGCTAGACAACTGCAACAACAAAAAAAAAAATAGCTGGGCATTGTGGTGGGTACCTATAGTCCCAGCTACTTGAGAGGCTGAGGCAAGAGAATCACTTAAGCCCACGTGTTTGAGGTTGCTGTGAGCTGTGATGCCACAGCACTCTATCAAGGGCAACATAGTGAGACTCTGTCTCAAAAAAAAAAAAAAGATGGCTGTATCATAGACTAAAAGTTTGAAAGCTTTTTCTCTTAAGGGAATGCTGTAATACCTTAGCAGAAGACGCATCCACAGGGCAGGATATAAACCCATCTGCCTTGTTGCTATTTGAATCCTGTCAATGGCAAAAGCTAAAGATAGCTTAATAAACAATAGTTTACTCAGAAATATCCCCCAGCTAAGCCTTTTTCCCACAAAGAACATGATTCTCTAGCCGGGCGTTGTGGCAGGCACCTGTAGTCCCAGCTACTCGGGAGGCTGAAGTAAGAGAATCGCCTAAGCCCAGGAATTGGAGGTTGCTAAGAGCTGTGTGACACCACAGCACTCTACCGAGGGCGATAAAGTGAGACTCTGTCTCTACAAAAAAAAAAAAAAAAAAGAACATGATTCTCTTATTTGCCTTTCTCCTAATCTTAGTTCCCTTGAGACAAGTAAAGGAGCAGGAGCTGCATTTCTCTCCTCTCACCTGAACCTGAGCCACTACCTCTTGGTCTCACCCACAGAGCTCTGCAAGAAGCCCAGGAAATCTTTGGTGTGGACTTCGACTATGATGAATTTGAGAAATACAACGAGTATGATGAAGAGTTGGAGGAAGAGTATGAGTATGAAGACGATGAAGCTGAGGGTGAAATCCGCGTGCGCCCCAAAAAGACCACCAAGAAGCGTGTGAGCCGCAGGAGCATCTTTGAGATGTACGAGCCTAGTGAGCTAGAAAGCAGCCACCTGACAGACCAGGACAATGAAATCCGAGCCACTGACCTGCCTGAGAGGTTTCAGGTAAGAAACCACCTGCCTCTGCACTTTTGCCAATCTGACAATGCCTTATAGCTCAGAAACAATCTAGCAACAGTCTGATGTTGAGTAGTATCCAGAATGGACTTTGAACCCCATCTGACCAAGGATCTAAGGAATCCAGCTCTTAGAGGAGGGAAGATAGATTCTCACTGTGTTGCTTATGTTTCCTGAGCTGGAGCTCTTTCTCTAGCAAATCTGTGAAATGCTTACATCAGCCAGGATGGTACTGTGTTTGGTACTAGAAATGCATGCTCGAGGATCACATGTTTCTGTCCAGAAAGATGTATGTTTTTCTTCAGTGGGATACAAGATTGAGTCAGTCTTGCTCTGTTGTCTTATCTACTGCAGCTCCGCTCCATCCCAGTCAAGGGGGCTGAAGATGATGAGCTAGAAGAAGAGGCTGACTGGATCTATAGAAATGCCTTTGCCACACCTACCATTTCTCTCCAGGTACCCAAAAAATGATCTTTAGGTTTTGCCATGAACCAAAATCCACTTCATCTAGTTAGGGAACCACTCCTCCCCTACCCCATACATGAGTGAGCCTGGTATAAGAAAGTATGTGTGTATGTGCATGAGAGAGATTTTTTAAATTTTTATCTAACAAGGTTAAAAGATAAAACAAGGTTATATTGTGTTATGAAGCAGCTTTGTGTGGTAAGACAAAGTAAGAAACAGTGTCTTTGATGTCTTTTCTTTTCTACTGTAGGAAAGCTGTGATTATCTAGACCGGGGGCAACCAACCAGCAGCTTTAGTCGAAAAGGTCCCAGCACAATTCAGAAGATCAAAGAGGCCCTGGGCTTTATGAGAAATCAGCATTTTGAGGTAGCATCTCACACTCCAGTAATTCATTGGTTAGAAATTTGTTTAGGATACAGAACTGGATGTAGTATGTAACTCTCTTTCCTTTTGCAGCCATTGCCACATTGGCAATGGCCAAAATGAACTTCAATCCTTTTGTGACTTCTGACTGAAGCAAGAATCACAAAAGGCGTTTCAATGTACCTTCCCACATTCATAGGAGGAGTATATTTTCCCCTTTTTCCAAAGAGCTCAGATAGAAATACAGTGTTCAATCCATGCCCATCCAAAAGGATAATGAAGTTAAAGTTGTTTGGGGACAGTATAAGAGTTAGCAAATTGGCAAAGTAGTCCAGGTTTACAGGAGGAAATGGCTAATGGCACAAGTGTCCATGTGGACAGTTCACCCCAACAAAGTAGTTATTCACCCCAAGTTACTATTAGTCTTAAACTGAACAAAGACCACAAAAAGATCCTTGAACAGAAAACCAAATTTCACCAAGTAGGAAAGGAAAAGGGCAAGTACAAGGCAGAAACAATTGAGAAGATGCACAAGGGCGGCGCCTGTGGCTCATCAAGTAGGGCACTGGCCCCATATACCGAAAGTGGTGGGTTCAAACCCAGCCTCTGCAGAACTGCAAACCAGACAAATAGCTGGGCATCGTGGTGAGCGCCTGTAGTCCCAGCTACTTGGGAGGCTGAGTCAAGAGAATCGCCTAAGCCCAGGAGTTGGAGGTTGCTGTGAGCTGTGTGACGCCACGGCACTCTACTGAGGGTGATAAAGTGAGACTCTGTCTCTACAAAAAAAAAAAGAAGATGCACGAATAAAATTTTTTCTTTTTTTTTTTTTTTGAGACAGAGTCTCACTTTGTCACCCTCGGTAGAGTACTGTGGTGTCATAGCTCACAGCAACCTCAAATTCTTGGGATCTATCAATTCTCTTGTCTCAGCCTCCTGAGTAGCTGGAACTATAGGCGCCTGCCACAACAACCAAATATTTTTTGAAATGGGGTCTCACACTTACTCAGGCTGGTCTGGAACCTATAAGCTCAGGCAATCCACCCGCCTCGGCCTCCCAGAGTGATAGGATTACAGGTGTGAGCCACCACACTTGGCCTGAATAAAATAATCTTACATATAACTTTCATTAAAAGCTACTAAAATGAAGAAGGAACAAAGAAATTTAGTTAAGTAACTATCTGTCAGGTAGGGAGCCTCCTTGTGCTATTTTCAGAATTTGAGGAAGTGCCCTAATGGGAAGTCCCGTCCCTTGACTGAATAAGTATTAGGGCCAGTGGGGACTCTAGTGGTTCCAAGAACAATGCTACCCTGTCCATGGCAATACCTTGTCTGTTGGTGAGAGCACTGTGCTCTGGATGGGCCTGTGAGGGAGACTGAGCTTCCGACTATTGAGTTTCCTAGAGCTATTTGTCCAGGAATTTGTTGTCCTCTGGTAGAGGGTAGCTTTGCAGATCTTTTCTCTGAGTGACAGACGTCTCCTTGCCACTCTAGGTGCCTTTTATTGCCTTCTACCGAAAAGAATACGTGGAACCAGAGTTGCACATTAATGACCTCTGGAGGGTGTGGCAGTGGGATGAAAAGGTAATATAGGTCTATATCCCCCAAGGAGGTGTGGGCTGGTTTCGGCACTACTACTACCAGGGTCCTATAAGCCCAGGACCCCCCAAGCCTGTCAAGTTTCCCCACTGGGTCTCTTGGGCTGAACACCAGCCCTTACTCCTGCCCTTCCCTGCCCTAGTGGACCCAGCTGAGGATCCGTAAAGAGAACCTAACACGGCTATTTGAGAAGATGCAGGCTTATCAGTATGAGCAAATCTCTGCCGACCCTGACAAACCTCTTGCTGATGGCATTCGGGCACTGGACACCACGGACATGGAGAGGTAATACATGCAGGGTTTAATCCCATTTTAGGGAGCCATCAGACCTAAGGCAGGCCACCCAGGAGTAATGTTACCTTGCCTTGTAAAATTTGTGGCACAGGTCCCTATCCCTTAGAACAGTGATTCTCAACCTTCCTAATGCTGAGACCCTTTAATACAGTTTCTCATGTTGTGGTGACCCCCAACTATATAATTATTTTCATTGCTACTTCATAAGTGTATTTTTGCTACTGTTGTGAATTGTAATGTAAATATATGATATGCAGGATGGCCTTAGGCGACCCCTGTGAAAAGGTTGTTCCACCCCCAAAAGGATCGCAACCCACAGGTTGAGAACCGCTGCCTTAGAACTCGACTTGTCAGGCTCGGTGCCTGTGGCTCAATGGGCTAAGGAGCCAGCCACGTACACCTGAACTGGCGGGTTTGAATCCAGCCCGGGCCCACCAAACAACAATGACGGCTGCAACCAAAAAATGGCCGGGCTTTGTGGTGGGCAAGCTACTTGCCTGTGGTCCAAGCTACTTGGGAGGCGGAGGCAGGAAACTCACTTGAGCCCAGGAATTGGAGGTTCCTGTGAGCTGTGATGCCACGGCACTCTATCCAGGGTGATAGCTTGAGGCTCTGTCTCAAAAAAAAAAAAAGAACTCGACTTGTCAGCACATAAAAAGTGATGTTTCCTCTTATAATGGCACTAAAAAAAAAAAAATAGTGATCTTTCTGATGAAAATTCATCTTAGTTATGCATATCAGTATATAAATAAGCCAGCTTATTTACCAAAAAGTTAATTGTTAGAAGGACTGCATGTTTATGTTTGCTGGTCTATACATTTATTCCATCTGGGAAAACAAATTATCAGAAAGTTGCAGGATGAGCTTGCAGTTAGAGTGGGCTGTGGGAGAGGAGCAGATGGTTTTTGTGGCCAGCATCAGGAAGCTCAGGAGGAGGCTTCATGGCCCGTGTCCTCTCCAAGGAGGTCCTTGCTTGGTACCCTTTGGCATTTCTGCCAAAGTACTGTCCCAAGCACTTTGAACTTTTCTAGAGACATTCTGTCTCTCCCTTTTTGTTTCCTTTTTTTTTTTTTTTTTTTTAATTGTTTGGGACTCATTGAAAGTACAAAGAATTAGATTACACTGATTGCATTTTTTTGGATAACATTCCTCTTACAACTGTGTGTTTGCTTCCATTTTTAACAGCCACCAGTCACCCTGTTTGACATATTTCTTTAAGATACCTTAGTTGCAGCTAAGTTATTGTGTTGTGTTAGGTTAAGTTGTTGTGTCTGTTTAGCAGTTAGAAAATAAAGGTATGCATCCTAATTGGCATTTTGCCTCCTGAGAATTGGACCTCTTGGAGTAAAATGGGGTATACCCCTTTTAGTGGTAGCTAAAAACATGTCCCTTCCCTTCAGGCTCAAGGATGTACAATCAATGGATGAGCTGAAAGATGTCTACAACCATTTTCTTCTTTATTACGGTCGTGACATCCCCAAGATGCAGAATGCTGCCAAGGCTAGCCGCAAGAAGCTGAAGCGTGTACGGGAAGAGGGAGACGAAGAGGGTAAGTGCTGGAAAAGAAAAGCCAGGAGGCTTCATGGCCGTGGCCTCTCCAAGGAGGCCCTTGCTTGGTACCCTTTGGTGTTTCTGCCAACATGTATCAGATCCTTGGGAGAGACCGGAGACTAGAACTCTAATACTTCCCATGTTTTTCTTCCCAGGTGAAGGAGAAGAGGCAGAAGATGAGGAGCAGAGGGGCCCTGAACTCAAGCAGGCCTCCCGCCGAGACATGTACACCATCTGTCAAAGTGCTGGGCTAGGTAAAGCCAGCTTCTTGGGACCTGGGCATTATAGCCTTGAGCAAAGGGAGAAACCCAGGAAGACTAGTGGGTGGAAAAAGGAACGGATATGTAGGTCAATCACTGATTCAGTCCTGAACCAGCCTACTACCTGGTCCTCATAAACACTGCTCCCCCCGCTCATCCATGCCCCACAGTAAGGTTCAGCCTCTCCCTGATTTCCTAAAGTAGTGGGAAACTCATGAGGAAAGAGAGAGAGTCCATCCTCTCTGTTCATCAGGTATTTCAATTCAGGTTTTTTGAGCCTGGGCATGGTGGCTCATGCCTGTAATCCTAGTCCTGGTAGGCCAAGTCAAGTGGATTGCTTGGGCTCAGGAGTTCAAGACCAGCCTGACCAAGAGCAAGACCTGTCTCTAAAAATAGCTGGGTGTTGTGGTGGGCACCTGTAGTCCCTACTTCTCTGGAGACTAAGGCAAGAGAATCACTTGACCCCAAGAGTCTAGGTTGCTGTGAGCTATGATGCCACTGCACTCAACTGAGAGTGAATAAAGTAAGACTCTATCTCTAAAAAATAAATACAGTTTTTTTGGTGGTGGTTTGACAGCCTGGTCCTGCTCATTCATGGCCCCTTTGAAGCCTGGTACCCTACCAAGGGTGGTGGGTTCAAACCCGGCCCTGGCCGAACTGCAGCAAAAAAATAGCCGGGCATTGTAGTGGGCACCTGTAGTCCCAGTTACTTGGGAGGCTGAGACAAGAGAATGGCCTAAGCCCAGGAGCTGGAGGTTGCTGTGAGCCATGAAGCCATGGCACTGTACCAAGGGCAACAAAGTGAGACTCTGTCTCTTAAAAAAAAAGTCTAGTACCCAAATTGCTACGGCAGATTCTGAAGCCAAGAGGTTTGTCAGCCCAGTTGCCACCTTACATTTCACTCTCCTTTTGGCTTTAGATGGCCTGGCCAAAAAGTTTGGGCTGACTCCAGAGCAGTTTGGAGAGAACCTTCGGGACAGCTACCAGAGGCATGAGACAGAACAGTTCCCAGCAGAGCCCTTGGAACTGGCCAAGGATTACGTTTGCAGGTAGGTATGCAGTAGGTGGCCGGCAGGAGAAGGATCCTGAGGCCAAGATGCCCTTATCCTGCAGCTCCACCATTTTCCCCACAGCCAGTTCCCCACACCAGAAGCTGTGCTAGAAGGCGCCCGCTACATGGTAGCCCTCCAGATTGCCCGTGAGCCCCTCGTCCGGCAGGTGCTGAGACAAACCTTCCAGGAGAGAGCCAAGCTAAATATAACCCCCACCAAGAAAGGTAGAAAGGTGAGCTGGGTGAAGGGCTTTGATCCAAGATATGACCCAGCTCTCCAGTTTATTAAACTGCATCTCTTTAAACTGTGTCTCTTGCCTTCTGCTGAGCTGAATTACCTGCCTGAGAGCAGAGAGGCAGTCTTTTCTCCCAGGGCCATCCACAGGCTAATGATTTCTTCTTGACGTGTGCAGGATGTGGATGAGGCCCACTATGCGTATTCCTTCAAGTACTTGAAGAATAAGCCTGTTAAGGAACTGAGAGATGACCAGTTCCTCAAGATAGCTCTGGCTGAAGATGAAGGGCTACTCACCATTGACATCAGCATAGATATGAAGGGAGTCGAAGGGTAAGCAAAGCCATGGGCTTAGCAGCTTTTTGGGGAAGGTTTGGTGAGGACTCTGGTGGAGAGAAGGCTCCCTCAGGAATGTGAACCAGTTTCAGAACTGAGCGAGCCATTATCTCTTGCTCACTCACAGCATTCATGGACATTTAGGCATTACCTTTTCTCCATTCCTAACATCACTGCTTTGTGTATCCTCAGTTATGGCAACGACCAGACCTATTTTGAAGAGATCAAACAATTTTACTACCGAGATGAATTCAGCCACCAGGTGCAAGAGTGGAACCGGCAACGCACCATGGCCATTGAACGAGCTTTACAGCAGTTCCTCTATGTGCAGATGGCCAAGGAGCTCAAGAATAAGCTGCTAGCAGAAGCCAAGGAATATGTCATAAAGGTGAGGACAGAAGCACATGGCCTTTAGTCATCTGATTTCTGCAAACTAGAGCCAAGTGTGAAGGAACCCAAGTATTCCCATTGCTAATGGAGAAACACTGGGAGCGAATGAAGCATAATCTGAGAAGATACCAACGGGCCTGCAGGGGATGCCTCCCAGACCTCTCCGCTCAAGGAGCCTCTTCCCTCCCTCTCCCACACTCACCCAGATGTTCATTGTATGTATCACTGTTCTCTGTGTGCTCTTCTGTTTATAAAAGCAAAGTATGCCCCTAGGTGGTAAGCCTGCTGGGAGTAGGAACACGATCACATATGAATACACATCCTCAAACATGTGTGCCTGAATCTATTTCCTGCATTCTTGGTGAACCTGTTTACTGTAGTATCTGGTGTATCTCCTCCCTAGGCCTGTAGCCGAAAGCTGTACAACTGGTTGAGGGTGGCACCCTACCGACCAGATCAGCAGGTGGAGGAAGATGATGACTTTATGGATGAGAACCAAGGAAAGGGCATTCGAGTCCTTGGTATTGCTTTCTCCTCTGCCAGGTAACAGCCTATTCCTGCCTACCCAGCAACATCTCTTACTCATCTTTCTAATTTAACCCTTCTCTTACTCATAGCCTTATGTTGCTGATTTTTGTGCTCTTTTTCTGTTGGGCTGACAGAGATCACCCTGTATTCTGTGCCCTGGTCAACGGTGAAGGAGAAGTAACAGACTTCCTTCGACTTCCCCATTTTACCAAGCGACGAACTGCATGGAGAGAGGAAGAGCGGGAAAAGAAGGCAAGTGGCTAGGATAGCGTACCAAGTGTACATCTGGAATACGTCTTAGGATTCAGTGGCGTTAAATGTTCATGATCTAAGCAGCATTCCATGCAAGACCCTGCTTGTCTTTGGTTCCTGGCTTCTCGCCTCCAGGGATGAGTTTGACATCCATGGGCAGTAGATGGCACTCAAGTTATCTGGTGTAGAATTTGCTTCTGGCTTGAGGCCACTTCCTAGGCCTGATATGCTATTGGGGCTGCCTGTACTGTCTCTGTTCTTCCCAGCATCTGGGTCAGACTGTTCCAAGAGCTGAAAGCCACTGAGGCAAGACGCCAGCCTTGACCCTGCTTTAGCCTTCCAGTGTCTTTTTCCAAAGAAAGAGGAATTGGAATGCATCTGGTTGGCATATTTCTGGAATTTTTTTTTTTTTTCTACACAGTCTCACTCTGTTGCCCAAGCTACAGTGCTGTGGCATCAGCCTACCTCTCAGCAACCTCAAGCTCCTAGGTTCAAGTGATCTCCTGCCTCCACCTCCCAAGTTGCTAAAACTACAGGGCCCTGCCACAACACCAGCTAATTTCCTTTTTTTAATTTTTTTTTTTTTTTTTTAATGAGCGTCTCATTCTGTCACCCTCGGTAGAGTGCTGTGGCATTATAGCTCGCAGCAACCTCAAACTTGGGCTCAACCTATCCTCTTTCCTTAGCCTGCCAAGTAGCTGGGACTTCGGGTGCCCCACAAAGCCTGGCTAGTTTTTCTATTTTTAGAAATTGGGTCTCGCTCTTGCTCAGGCTGGTCTCAAAATCCTAAGCTCAGGTAATCCACCCACTGTGGATTACCTAGAACTCCCAAAGTGGTAGGATTATAGGGGTGAGCCACTGCACCCAGCTATTTTTATTCTTTTTAGAGATGTGGTCTTGCTATGTTGCCCAGGCTGGTCTTAGACTTCAGGGCTGAGGAAATCCTCCTACCTCAGCCTGCTGAAGTGCTGATATTATGGGCAGAACCTCCATGGCTAGCCAACAAACAACATTTTTTTTTTTTTTTGAGACATTGTCTTATTCTGTTGCTCAGGCTGGAATGCCTTGGCATCAGCCTAGCTCATAGCAAACTCAAATTGTTGGGCTTATGCAATTCTCTTGCCTCAACCTCGAGAGTAGCTAAGACTACAGGCACCCACCAGCACACCCAGCTAAATTTTCTGTTTTCTTAGTAGAGGCAGCATCTCACTTTGCTCAGGGTCATCTTGAACTCCTGAGCTCAAACAGTCCTCCCATAGTCCTCCCATCATAGCCTCTCCGAGTATAGAATTACAGAACTGAGCCACCACGACTGGCCTAACAACTATTTTTTTTTTAAGATCTTGATGTGAAGATAAGATTATCAGAATTGGGCCTGACTTGTTGGCTCATGCCTGTAATTCTAGCACTTTGAGAGGCCAAGGCTGGTGGATCACCTGAGATCAGAGACCAGCCTGAGCAAGAGCAAGCCCCCTAAAAATAGAAAAACTATGGCTCGGCGCCCATAGCACAGTGGTTACACATGCACTGGCCACATGCCCTGAGGCTGGCGGGTTCAAACCCGGGCCTGCTAACAACAATGACAACTACAACAAAAAAATAGCTGGGTGTTGTGGTGGGCTCCAGTAGTCCCAGCTACTTGGGAGGCTGAGGTAAGAGAATCGCTTAAGCCCAAGAGTTTGAGGTTACCGTGAGCTGTGACGCCATGACACTCTACTGAGGGTGACATAATGAGACTCTTGTCTCAAAAAAAAATAAAACATAGAAAAACTAGGCAGGCTCTCTGGTGAGTACTTGTAGTCACAGCTACTCAGGAGGCTGAGGCAAGAGGATGGCTTGAACCCAAGAGTTTGAGTTTGCTGTGAGCTATGATGCCACAGCACTGTACCCCAGAGTGGGACTCTGTCTCAAAAAAAAAAAAAGACCCATGGTGTTTAGTTAACCACAGCCTTATTATGAGCCAGAAATATGACAATCTTAGAAAAGACTAACAGATTTATCGTATTCAAACCAGAGGTCCTGGTCTCTCCATTTTGTGTTCTTTCTAGCTAGGCAACAAGCAGTGCATCTTGTCTAACATTGAGCTTCCTACATAAAGAGAGGCAAAGACGCAGCTCTTGTGGCTCATCGAGTAGGGCACCGGCCCCATATACCAAAGGTGGCGGATTCAAACCCGGCCTTGGCTGAACTGCAAAAAACAGAAAAATAGCTGGGCGTTGTGGCAGGCACCTGTAGTCCCAGCCACTCGGGAGGCTGAGGCAGGAGAATCACCTAAGCCCAGGAGTTGGAGGTTGCTGTGGGCTGTGTGACACCACGGCACTCTACTGAGGGCGATGAAGTGAGACTCTGTCTGTACAAAAAAAATAAAATAAAATAATTAAATAAATAAATAATTGGGCGGCGCCTGTGGCTCAAAGGGGTAGGGTGCCAGCCCCATATGCTGGAGATGGTGGTTCAAACCCAGCCCCGGCCAAAAACTGCAAAAAAAAAAAAAGAGAGAGAGAGAGAAGCAAAGACTATCCTTAGGCCACCCTATCTGGCATATGGTTATGCAAGGTACCATCAATACATAACCCAGCTGGATTTTAGGGGATGGCAGAGAGGTATTAAGTTCTTTTACTTAGGAAAAGAGCAGAGTACGAGCAGCCCAAGAAGTGGAAAGATGTGTAGCATTTCCAAGAAGGAGGAACAGCACAGCATTGTGAATGGAGGACCAGGACCTATAGAAGAACATCCCCTGTGAGAACCTCCCTGAGGCACAGATAAGGCTGATCCATCTTAGGTTGTGTGCCATGCTTGGCTCTTCTGTAGCACTAAAATAAATCTGTTTATACTCAGATTTTCAGCATAAATCACACCAGAAATGAAATAGACATCCACAAAAACTCCAGGACATCAAGGATGGGAGTCAGTGGAAATTAAGTCATAAGGAACTACAGTAGGGACTGGGCATCTTTAAGCTGAAGATGACTTAGGGAGACATACTTGCCATGTTGACCTTTTCAAAGGTCCTTCACCCAAAAGAGGGCAAGGACCAGTTCTTTATTTTACTTGATCAAATCTAGGATCAGTGGTTTATTAGACAGATTTTGGTTTACAATAAAAGGGATCATAAGGCGCCAGCCCCATATGCCAGAGGTGGCGGGTTTGAACCCAGCCCTGGCCAAAAAAAATAAAATAAAAAGAGAGAGAGACACAGTCTCATTTTGGCTCGGCGCCTGTGGCTCAACGGGCTAAGGCGCCAGCCACGTACACCTGAGCTGGCGGGTTCGAATCCAGCCTGGGCCCGCCAAACAACAATGACGGCTGCAACCAAAAAATGGCCAGGTGTTGTGGCGGGCGCCTGTGGTCCCAGCTACTTGGGAGGCGGAGGCAGGAGACTCGCTTGAGCCCGGGAATTGGAGGTTGCTGTGAGCTGTGATGCCACGGCACTATCCAGGGTGACAGCTTGAGGCTCTGTCTCAAAAAAAAAGGGATCAGGTTCCTAGCTATTCATCATTCAGATCTGGCCAAGTCCCAGTACCACTGGAGTGAGATTCTACTCAGTGGAATAAATAAGCCAGCTGTCTGTCAGGAACAAGTAGGTATGGATCCCTGGTGGCAGCTTGAACCAGATATCCTCTTAAGACCCTTCCAGCTTTTACTGTTCCCTAGTCTTGTAAGACCTTGAGCTCTTAGGAAGACAGAAGTGCTTGAAATCCCCTTATTCTCAGAGCTATTCAATTCCATTTCTTTCAATCCAGGCACAAGACATTGAAACCTTAAAGAAATTTCTTCTGAACAAGAAGCCTCATGTGGTGACAGTTGCAGGAGAAAACAGGTAGGACACCAGAGCTTTGAACCAGGTCTGGCTTAAGGCCATAACACAAGTCATCTCATATTATTGAATCCCCATCCCATGTCCATCCCTGAGAAAATGTATTCATTGACCAGTACTGTTCATCTCATCAGGGATGCCCAGATGTTGATTGAAGATGTGAAGCGTATTGTGCATGAGCTGGACCAGGGCCAACAGATATCTTCTATTGGGGTGGAGCTGGTTGACAACGAGTTGGCCATTCTTTACATGAACAGCAAGAAGTCAGAGGTAATTCTGGAGGCCCACCCTTAGGGCCTACCCAAAAAGGTTTAATAGGGAAGCAAAGGTTATCAGGAGCACAGGACTGTTTCTGTGTGTTTACCCATGCAGGGGTTCTCCATTTTGCCATTTATGTTTCAGCTTTGGAATCTTGTAAATTAAATTGGTCTAAGGAAAAAGGATACCAGAGAAGCAGAGAGAGTGACTTCAAGCCAGAATGGTTTGGAGTTTCTTTTGATATTGAAGCTGAGATGTTTTGGAAAAACTTTCAAACCATGTTTTCCTCTGTGACTTCCGTTACCTGATGTGAGGGGTTTTCTCCACACAGCAAACAGCAGATACCAGTTGGGTGTCCTCTGATTCAATTCCAACACTACCTATCTATAGTTAGCATCTACTCCCAAAGCATGAGGGCTCAGTCCCCTAAATTCCCCACCCCCTTTCAGATAGCAGTCGTAACTCTGATGTCTGACGGACCAGCTGGTTGGAGTTCCCATGAGCCCCTCTTTGGGTTCTATTAATTTGCTGGAGTGGCTCACAGAACTCAGGGAAACTGAGTTTACCAGTTAGAACTTAGGTTTGCCAGTTTATTATAAAGAATATGCAAAGGATACAGGTGAAGAAATTTGTAGGGGGAGGAGCACAAAGCTTCCATGCCCTTTCTGGGTGTGCCTTCCTCTAGGAACCTCCAGGTGTGTCTGCAAACTCTCTAAAGATAGTCCTTTTGGGTTTCTATGGACAACCACGTCAAAATGGGTTAGCTTTCAGGGTATGGGGCAGAACCATCTCTGGAATAAGGGTCTAATAATCCATAATCAGTAAGGTGGGGACGATTAGAGTCCTGCACTGGGACAAATGAAAGAGGGCAGCGTCTGTCATTCAGTGAGTAGGGTGCTGGCCCCATATACCGAGGGTGGTGGGTTCAAACGCAGCCCTGGCCAAACTGCAACAAAAAAATAGCCAGGTGTTGTGGCGGGAACCTGTGGTCCCAGCTACTCGGGAGGCTGAAGCAAGAGAATCGCCTAAGCCCAAGAGCTGGAAGTTGCTGTGATCTATGATGCCACGGCCCTCTACCAAGGGCAACAAAGTGAGACTCTGTCTCTAAAACAAAAAAAGGGGAGTAGAAGGCCAGAGATTCTATCTCCTGAGGCCTAACACATGCAATGTTATAACAAGAGACTATAACCAGAGCTGTGGGAGTTAAGAGCCAGGAACTGTGGATGAAAATCTGTATGTGCGTATGTGTGTGTGTAAGAGAGAGATAACATCACATGACTTATAGGCCCTACTGACCCTTGTTTGACTCTAGGCAGAGTTCCGAGACTACCCACCAGTACTAAGGCAGGCCGTCTCCCTGGCCCGGCGCATCCAGGACCCTCTGATTGAATTTGCCCAGGTGTGCAGCTCTGATGAAGACATCCTGTGTCTCAAGTTTCACCCCTTGCAGGTGAGTAGACGTTGATAGGCAAGCCCAAGTAGGGAGAAAGCACAATAACCTTATTCCTGCCTTATATGTCAATAGGAGCATGTGGTGAAAGAAGAGCTGCTCAATGCCTTGTACTGTGAATTTATCAACCGAGTCAATGAGGTCGGGGTCGATGTCAACCGTGCCATTGCCCACCCTTATAGCCAGGCTTTGATCCAATATGTTTGTGGCCTGGGACCTCGAAAAGGGACCCATCTCCTGAAGGTAGGATTGGGTTAAATAAGAAATTTTATAAGTTACCATTTCATTATATATGAAAATATATCCTTTGTCAGTATCATTTGACAGATCTGGACTACCAAGGTTAGAGAGGGAAAGTGGGACTTTGGGACTTTGTCCCAAGTCACTCAGCTAGTGAGAGTCAAAGTTTAACTCTAGACTCTGGTGGCTAAAACTGTTATGGTCACTTTTGTACTCTACTAGCTCATAGAAAAGATAGCTATAAACTATGATTCAAGACACTTGGAGAAAGCAAGGGGCTACTAGAGACAAACTTTAGTAAGGATAGTATGTTTTTCCAGTCAGAAGAAAATGGATTTCAGTTGGGAGGTGGAGGCTTGAGTGTATATTTTGAAATTAACTGTTAAGCCATACATTAGTAGATACATCTTTGGTAGTGTAGTTTATTTATTTTTTAGACAGAGTCTTAAGCTGTTGCCCTTTATAGAGTGCCATAGCGTCATAGCTCATAGCAACCTCTAACTTGGGCTCAAGCAATTCTCTTGCCTCGGCCTCCTGAGTAGCTGGGACTATAGGTGCCTCCCACAATGCTCGAGTGTTTTTAGAGACAAGGTCTCACTCTGGCTCAGGCTGGTCTTGAACCTGTGAGCTCAGGCAGTCTACCCACCCTCTCAGAGTACCAGGATTATAGGCATGGGCCACTGCGCCCACGCTAATGTAGTTTATTTTAAAAAATAATTTAAGTGGTCGGGGCATGGTGGCTAACACCTATAATCATGACCTGGAGATTGAGGTAGTTGAATCTGGTAAGCTCAGGAGTTCAGGACCAACCTAACCAAGAGCAAGACCCTGTCTCTACTAAAAACAGAAAAACCATCCAGGTGTTGTGGCGCCTGTAGTCTCAGCTCCTTGGGAGGCTGAGGCAAGAGGATTCTGAGCCCAAGAGTTTAAGGTTGCTATGAGCTATGATGCCACAACTCTGTACCTAGACAGTGAGACTCTGTGTCAAAAAAAAGAAAATCTGGAGGGTGGCTGCAAGGTCTGCGGACGCCACCGCCCCTGAACTGTCCTATCTCCTCTTTTTAGACTGTTTAGAAACCAATAAAGGCCGTTTCTGCTGGAAAAAAAAAAAAAAGAAAGAAAAAAAATTTCTTTTTTTTTTTGAGACAGAGCCTCAAGCTGTCACCCTGGATAGAGTGCTGTGGCATCACAGCTCACAGCAACCTCCAATTCCTGGGCTCAAGTGAGTCTCTTGCCTCCGCCTCCCAAGTAGCTGGGACTACAGGCGCCCACCACAATGCCCGGCCATTTTTTGGTTGCAGCCGTCATTG
>CAUYRH010067192.1:0-25634 GCA_963574655.1 Perodicticus potto | reverse complement strand
ATTGAAGCAGTATCAAAAATACACTACTGGGACCTGATCAAACTAAAAAGCTTCTGCACTGCTAAGAACACAGTAAGTGTAGCAGGCAGACAGCCCTCAGAATGGGAGAAAATATTTGCAGGTTATGTCTCAGACAAAGGTTTATTAACCAGAAAACACAGAGAACTCAAAAGTATTAGCAAAAAAAGGACAAGTGATCCCATTTCAGGGTGGGCAAAGGACTTGAAGGGAAACTTCTCTAAAGGAGACAGGCGCACGGCCTACAGACACATGAAAAAATGCTCATCATCCTTAATGATCAGAGAAATGCAAATCAAAACTACTTTGAGATATCATCTAACTCTAGTACGATTAGCCCACATAACAAAAATCCCAAAACCAGAGATGCTGGCATGGATGTGGAGAAAAGGGAACACTTCTACATTGCTGGTGGGAATGCAAACTAATACATTCCTTTTAGAAGGATGTTTGGAGAATACTTAGAGATCTAAAAATAGATCTGCCATTCAATCCTATAATTCCTTTATTAGGTATATATCCAGAAGATCAAAAATCACACCATAATAAAGATATATGTGCCAGAATGTTTATTGCAGCCCAATTCATAATTGCTACATCGTGGAAGAAGCTCAAGTCCCCTTCGACCCACGAATGGATTAATAAATTGTGGTACATATATAGCATGGAATATTATGTAGCCTTAAAGAAAGATGGAGACTTTACCTCTTTCATGTTTACGTGGATGGAGCTAGAACATATTCTTTTTAGCAAAGTATCTCAAGAATGGAAGAAAAAGTATCCAATGTACTCAGCCCTAATATGAAGCTAATTTATAGCTTTCATATGAAGGCTAAAACCCAGTTATAGCTCAAGAAATGGGGAAAGAGGCAAGGGAGGGGTGGGGAGAAGGGAGGATGAGTAGAGGGAGGGTGATTGGTGGGATCACACTTAACGGTTAATCTTAGAAGGGTACAAGGGAAAAATTACTAAATGTAGAATATAAATGTCTTCATATAGTGACTAAAAGGCTATGAAGGCTATGTTAAATAGTTCAATGAAAATATTTCAGATTGTATATGAAGTCAGCACATTGTGCCCCATGATTGCACCAATGCACACAATTATGATTTAATAAAAATAAAAAAAAATTATTAAAATGATGTTAGAGAAAATAGACCACTTATTTTGTAGAATGAAGCTTGGCTCTTCTATTTCCTCATTAGTAAACTCAGGCTGTGCATTTTTGCAGACAGGCCAAGAAGTGATGATACGTCCCGCTCAGCACATCCTGTGAAGGTGTCAATTTGTTCCCTTACTCAGTATGTTAAGTTTGACCACTGGGTTAAGATGGTATTTACTAGTTTTCTTCTCTGTAAAGTTCCTGTATAATTAAATGGACATGTTTTCAGCCTATGTAGATATTTCTCATCATTCTTTCAGCCATCAATTTAACATACATTGATGAATCTTACCTTAAATACTTCCTATTATAGAAAAATAGATAGGCAGATAGGTGAGAGAGCCAGAGCGAGAGTGAAAGTGAAAGAGCGAGAGAAAGAGAGAATGATGAAGCAAGCATTTTGGCATTTTAGACAATTTGTACTATGAAATAATTCTTTGAACTATTTCTGCAATAGTTTGTGAGTGTGAAATTGTTTCTAGATAATTTTTTAAAGACCTTGAGTAGCTCACGGAGTCAGCAGAAAGGCTAGAGAGCTATATTTAGGGCATCCCCAAAGCCTAGGTGCTGCCAACATCCTTCCCCCACCCCCAGCACTGGGTGTTGGACAAGGCCACCAGCACCATAGCCACCAGAAAAGCTTCCCCCCAGTCCCCTTGTCCCTACAACCTGTGGCATCAAAGTGGGCATGGGCGGGGCAATGTGTGAGCAGGGAGCCTGTTCACAGGCCCACCAGACTGCAGGGTCCCTGGAGAAGTGACCACCTGCTGTTTTCAGTTTCTACTATCTGAACTCACAGGATGGGGGAGTCTTCAACATAAGGAAGAGGAGCAGCCAAAAGGAATGGAAAAGTCCAGTATGTGTCAGAGCACATCTGCACAATTTCCTCTCCAAGACCCTCTCTGCTTTGGTGATCAATCCATTTATTCTTCTCTGCCACAATTAGCTCAGTACTGACTTCTGATGTTTCTTCAACTTTCTAGAAACCATTTTCCCTCTCCCTCCTTACCACTCTCTCTTGATCACGTCCTCGTTTCCTTCTTTATAGACCCAGAGCAGTGCTTCTCAACCTTTTTTATCTCACCACATACTTGAACCTATAGTTAAACGTCCATGCACACTTAAATTATGTTGATAAAAGAAAAGGAGTAAAAACAAAGAATATACTTACTGTGCATTGGACTTCTTTTGAAAATAATTTAATTAATGATCTTTAAAACTTTTCAGGGCACTCCTAAGATCATCTCATGGCAGACCAGTGTGCAGCAGGACACCAGCTGAAAATCGCTGCTCTCGAGGCGTCCCCTGGGAGAGCCAGACTGCTCCTGCGGATATGGGGAGGGCTGATATGGGTTCAATACTGACTCCATGACGTGTTGACTGGGAACATCAGGCAGGTCACTTGCTTTCTCTGAGCCTCAGATTCCTCCTGCCTGTGTAAAAGGAAGCTACTGAGAATGACTGCACAGGGTGCCGTCTGAAAGTAAATTCACACGAAGTGCCGTGTGTATGTGTGCTGCCTGCTGTATTGTAGGTGCCATGGTGACATCACTTCCTTTCCTCATCTTTCTCTCTTGTAGTGGATACTGTAGTGTTGCTCTGCCCAGGATGAAGGATTGCATTCCTCAGGTGATCAAAGTGCTGTTGGAACTTCCAGACCTCACTGAAGATACTTCCTGGTTCAGGGTCGTGTCCTTCCTGCATCCAGTAACCTGTTGGTGCGCAAGTTTTAAGGCCCAGCTTCCTTTTCCCAACTCAGCACAATTCAGAAGGGGAATCCCAGCTCTAGAGCTCTCCGTGGGGTTGGCTGAGTGAGGCCCTTGAGGTGACTGCGTCACAGTCCTCCTCCTCTCTCCCCCTCTCTGATTACCTCCTTTTTCTTTACAAGGAACGGCCCTGACCGCATTTCCCTATAAACATCCTGCATGCCAACCTCTGTCTGACGGTCTGCTTCTGAGCAACCCAAACTGTAACAGGCTTTTCCCTGTCTTTCCTTCAGGTCTAGCCTCTTAAACATAAACCTCCTGAAGCCTGGCTCTCTTTCCTCCATCCTAAAGCAATCTCCTGTGCTGTGTTGGATGTTACCTTCAATTATGGATGAGTGTTAACAGTGTCTATCCATCTCCTAGCCTTATTGAAGGGACCCTCTCCATGGATGTTTCAAGGCTCATCTCAGGTGGCACCTCTTCTAGGAAGCCTTCCCTGACTGCCCCCATAGAAAGTATCTACTCCTTCCTTTGAGGCATTATTTTTCCCCTTTTCCTGACCTGGCCCTGTGTGTTGCCAGTCCCCTGACAATTTACTCTCACATCCAGCCCTCATCACCCCCTCTTCTTCTCTGTAACTCAGAGGCCTGACACTGTAAACTACATTTCCCAGGGACACATGTCCACCAACTTCTGGTTAGGGTCAGTTAGTTGGAGGCACTGATGAGAGCCTTAAAGGTAGGAAGAGAGGAGAATCCAGGGAGTTTCCTCTCCTCTCTCTGCAAAGAGAGATGTCAGGGGTAAGGATAGTGCCACTGTGGCTTTAGCCCCCACCAGCCAGCCCTCGGGCTCAGATTCCAGTCACTCCATCTCTTCCTACTACCTGTGCAGCCTCCGGCAGTCAATGGTTTAATCTTGTTAATCTTGTCTTGTCCCTTGTGTTCAAACCTGCTGCAACTGTTTTCCCATGCAAAACTCTCTGCCTTGAACTATCTGGTGCGGGTTCTGTCTTCCTGATTGGTGCAGATACTTTTTATTGTAGTTATTACCTTACCCTTTCTCACAAGAGTAGGAAGATCTCCTAAGCAAGGACTGAGCTAAGGCCAGCCGCCAAAAGAACATAGAGTGGCTGTTCTCCTAGTTGGCAACAAGCCAATGTGCAAACCCAAGCATTTCCAAAGGATCAGATGTGTGATTCTTTAGAACAGAGTCTTTCACAATTAACTAAGATTGCCTCACCTTCTCATTCTCCAATGTCACTTAGAAGAATGCAGGAATCCTCAGCCATTTAGTACAGAATCAGCCTTCACCAGCTTAACAACCACCTTGACTGGGAAAAACTACCTTCCACAATGTCTCCTGGTAAGAAGGCTTACAAATGCTTAATATTGAAACAAAATGTATTTTACTTAGCTAATGTCTCAAAGAATTACCTCCATATCTTGCTTGTGGTTTTGAAGATAAACATTAATAGTAAAGCTGTTTGTAAATATTTTGAACAGATGCAGGTCTTTAATTATTTTTTGTATTAAAAATTGACGGCAGTCGATATTTCCCACTGATGAGCTGCGAACGTTGTGTGTGTACATGGGTATATATTCTTTTTAATAGCAATTATTGTTCCGGGATGACTGGGAAAATTGCTCTGAGGTTTAAAAGTGTGTTTGCAGCTATACCCAGGGGACTGTGGATAGTAATGCCTACTGTATCACCCACCTTATTTAAAATTTGCAATAGGAAACACAATTCAATCTAGCGCATTACTAAAGGCCAATGGGAAATAGATTGGGCAGCAGAGTCAGAAAATGCAAATCCAATGCTAAACTCCATCCCAAACCCATCTGCCTGGGTCTTATTTCCTTTTTTTCCTCCCCAAGGCCAGTGATGCTGACTCAGTAGTGCATTAAACACAAATGTGTGAGTTCAGCCCTGACCAGCCATTAATCAATGTGCAGCCACAAAGGCAGCATCCACAGATTAGCAATCTACTGCAAGGGGCCAGGCGCTCGCAGGGAGAAATTAAATCAGGCTTTTAGAGGTAGACAGGGGCACAGGCCACTTCCTATGCTTAAAGGTCCCAGTTGATTGAAAAAAAAAAAATTAATGCCAAAATGTGTTGTGCGTTTAACAAGTTGATTTGTTTAACAGTGGTGAAAGAAAGAGAGAGAGAGAGAAAAGAAAAGGAGGGAAAGAGGAGGGAGGGGGGAGGAAGGAAGGAAACGCAAAGCAATGATTGCACATTTAGCCTCTTTTGGTACTAAAATCAAAAGGGTGTATATTGCAAGGGTACATGTCAAATTTATTAAGAGTAGAGTATAAATATCTTTTTTTTTTTTTTGATGGGGATTCATTGAGGGTACAAGAAACCATGTTACACTAGTTGCATTTGTTGGGTAAAGTCCCTCTTACAATCGAGTTTTGCCCCCAAAAGGTGTGGCACACACCAAGGCCCCAAGACATAAATATCTTAACACAATAATTAAGTAAGTGAGGTGAAGGCTGTGCTAACCAGTTTGATATAAGCATTCCAAACTGTATATAAAATCAGCACATTGTACCGCATAAACACATTCATGTATACAATTAAAATTTAATAATAAAAAAGTGTACATTAAGACCTCTTGTGATGTGAGGCTTGAATGAACAGCTTCCTGCCACGGCTTCCGCCTCTCATACACATTAGGCAGACAGCTCAGGTTCAGAACAGCCACCCCTCTCCCATTTCAAAATGCAGAAGTGATCCACCAGAGAACCTCAGACACCCCGGTTTTGATAGAAGTGACTGTAAAATGGGGGAGCCTCACAAGAACAGGGGCCGGCCTTGGGCTCTTCGTTCTGATTTTTCACCTCAGATTAGAGCCCTGCTCAGCCCAGAAGGCAGGTGCCCTCCCCTCAGATGCTGCCTGTGTCCTTGCACAAGGGCAGCCTCCTGCCGTCAGCACGGAACTCCTCCTGGGCCCTCAGAGGATGCAGGATGTGTGCTCAGCTCTCAGGGAGAATGCAGGCGGAAGGGAAGGCTCAGAGATGATTTCTCCTGGGGAGTCTCGCAGCAACTCCCCTCTTCTTATCCCCCCACCTCTTTAATCTCACTTGCAGGAGCCATATGATGTGATTCGCAGCTCCCGCCCTACCTGGGGAGGCGAGCGGGATGCCCCTGTGAGCAGGTTCTCTCTCTCTCTTTCTCTCCTTCTCTCTCTTTCCCCAACATGAGAGACTCTATAAGCATTGCTTTCATTAGGGGAATTGTAAGCCCCAAACTGCGGGTCCCCTGCCCCTAATACCACAAGGGGTGGGGGAGCACCTCCAGCATGGAAGTCAGCGGAACCTCCAGCAACAGTAACCTAGCAACAGTGTCTCAGGATTTGAATGTAATTACACCCCGAGCGTGATAAATACTCGGAAGGGCTCCTTATGTGCAGATCATACTAAACAAGTCTTTGAAATTACCCTCATCAAATATTGATAGAAGTAAAGTTTTTTAAAAAGAAAAAAAAATCCCTAAAGTACATGGACACCCTTTCCCACCAGGTGTCCTGGGCAGGGAGAGAACGCCTGCCAGGGCAGCTCACAAAGCCTCAAACCCCCTTTTCAGACTGTGTAACAGGCTGGAAAGAGGTGTTGGAGCCAAGGACAAGAGTTCTCTTGCAGATGAGGTGTGGCGTTGGGTGCTGAGGACTGCAGTCTGGCCATAAGGTTGGGAGAACTGACCTGTGACTTGGGCCTCTTTCTCCAATGTGCTGAGCAAAATGACCTCCCAGCTCTGTACTACTGAGTCCTGAAGGGGGAGTGGAAGTTGGACTTATGGGGTTGCAGGGAAGAGGACTCCAGGCAAGGTAACAGCATGGATATAGGTTCCAAGGTGTTTGCATCCTCAGGACTCAGTTTAGTTTTATTGGGTCCAAGAAGCTGAGAGCTGTGTGTGAGGGTTGAAGCCAAAGAGGTGAATAGTCTCGAGTGCTGAACGGCTCCGTGAGTCTTGCTGAAGAGCCTGGGCTTCATTCCTAGTGGAAACAGGACTCACTGCAGGTGTGGATGGTGTGAAGTAGGTGTGTGAAGGGCAGTGATGGCACAATCAGATGCAGGTGCCAGAATCAGTCTCTGACTGCCCCGTCATCCACATGCCATTGACAGTAATTGCTGTAGTGGAAGAAGGTGGAGGATTTAGACCATGGTTAGCAATGGCCTTGTGGCACAGAGCTGGCCTTGTGGCATCTTTATTCAGATGCTTTGTCAAGTGTCCAGGGCAAAGTCCAGAGCTTCTGACCTCCACCCAATGTGCTGCATCAGCACAAATGGACCCCACACAGCTAAAGCAATGAGGCACTGGCATCAGAGCAAGAATCTGACCAAGACAAGTCTAATCAAGTTTGGAATAAGGAAAGGCTGTTCTGGAGAGAAGAAGAGCTGGAAGAAGAGTGAATGAGAGGACTTCAGGCCTCTGTGCTACCATGGGCTATCATGATACAGAGCTCTGCAGCTATAGACTAAACTCAGAGAATAGGAATGAGAGAAATGTCTTAGACATTTAGCCTGTCTTAGCCTGTGTCTTTATATGTAGGGGTTCCTGCCCAATTTGCCCACCACCCTACTATGTGATCTATGCCAGTGTTTTCCCCTCTAGGGAAAAGTGCTCTCCAGGCTCCCCTACCAGGCAGACTGGACCTGGGCAACATGTACCAAGCCTCAGTGGCTCCAAGCCTGCTCCCCTCACTCCACATCCACACACCCTCCTCACAGGGGAGAGCTCCTTCTCTGATGTCTCTCTCTGGGGCTGCTGTGCATGTGTTTCCTGTTTGCTGGAGGAAATCCTCCTGTGTTAGATGCAAGATCTTTAAAGAGCCTCAGATCTCATCTGTGAGTCCTCTTCTCTGGGTTGACAACACTGTTGGAGCCTCCCGAGAAAGCAAAAATAAGGAGGCTGGGTGGACCCTGCTTTAGGGAAACTGTTTACAGAAATCGCCTTCAATAAACTCACCAATGGAAATCAGCCTACTTGATTTTTTTAAGACTCTGCCTAGGGATCCTATAAATCTCTGCATTCCCAGAACCCCGTCAACGAATCCATGCAGAAAGCACTGCAGGATGGACGATTCATGTGCCAAAATATTAACAGCCACTTTCTTTTAAAATAAGTGGGAATGAAGCCATAGTTGACCCTAGACAGAGAATAGATATACTGGGGGAGAGACATCAGCATCAGGGAAAAACTTTCCAGGGGTCCCAGAGGGGCCTTCAGCAGGAATAAGGGTAGAGAAAGGATCTAATCCATTTCTTGGATTTAGTCTCTAGACTTTGGAAACTTTAGTCTCTGTCTTCTGTATGTTTGTTTTCTGATGCAAGAAAGGAACTACTGGATATATACATTTACTAGATACAGCCAAATTGCTCTCACAGTTCTCCAAGATTAACTTTCTCCCTTGGGAGTTAGAGAACTTCTCTGCCATCCCACCAGCATTGAAACCCATATGGTGTGCCAGGAATTAGGGGGCACACTATAACCAAACTATACCCAGCTGTTGGGTTAGGGGCCAGCAAAAGACAGATGACACATGTAAGGGGCGGATGCATCAAAGACTAATTATAAGGGTTTGGAGACACACAAGAGATATTGCAAAACATGGGGCTGGCACCATGTAGGTTGGAAAGAGAGAAGGTTAGTGAAAGACTGAAGGAGGGAATGTTGTATAGACCAAGCCACCTTAAGAGGAAAAGTAACTTTCCTCTTACCACAGGCCACCCAAGGAACCACATAGGGTGAGAGGGAGGAAAATTAGTACCTTGATCCCATTGCTTTCTTGCCAGGGCTCCCCTTGAGTCAAACCCAAACAGAAGCCAGAAGCCATGGGATCCCTATAGATGGGATTCATACTGGTGAGAAATCAAAGAACTGACCTCTGCGCAGACCATGGGAACCCAAACTTTGACATTGTGAACTTTGACATTGAAAACCAGTTGCTTTCATTATTTGGTGTCATCTACTGCCTATGGAGCACTTAGTGTCACTGAAACACTGTTCTAAGCACATAACAGCATTAACTAATTTAATCATCACGGCAAACCGCATAGTAGAAGCTGACTGAGAAAGAGGTTGGAAACTTAGAAGCCAGGATATGAACCCAGGCCACCTGTAGGCACAGCAGCATGATTCATACCAAGAATTATATCTCAAGTTGATATAATTCAGCTCAAGGACAAGAAATGGGATCTCCTAGTTAGCCCATGTAGCCTTTGTCTCCATCTAATTCTTTTTAGTTTTAGATCCATATGCTTTACCATGGGGCACTTATCTTTGTTAAGGTTCTAAAATATTTTAAACAAAAACATTGCTAATGATATAATAAACACCCATATATCCACCAATAAAGTTTATGAAATCTTAGTATTTAGAAACATTTGCATAATCTTAGACACAATGGGGTCTTCCATTATTCTATTCCTTTTTCACCTTTCCAGAAGCATCAATTTGAAATGTATCATTTCTGTCCACATTTTAACACAATACATTTGTATACAAGAAGTATAAATAAACTAATATCATTTGTAGTCCTTTTACATATATGGTAGGACCTCTGTAAGTTGACCACCCAAGGGACCGGTTAACATATAAAGGTGGTCAACATCAGGAACTAGACCTACTGTACTAGGCCTACTTGTACTAATACGAGTGCATGTATGGTCTGTGAAAATTAAATCGACTTAAGGGAGTAATTGTAGGGAGATGGTTAACTATGGAGATGCTACTATATATGAATCATTAGTACATATGTAATATCATACTGCTAGTTGCTTTTCTCACTTAAAATTGTATTTGGGGGATTTACATTGACTCATATATATTTATGTCATTAATCTATTATAGAGTATTTCATTATAAAATAACATCACAAATTATTTCTCCATCTCCCCAATGATTAATTTTGTTTCTATATTTCTCTATTACAAAAATGCTGCCAAGAATATTCATATATATATGTGTGTGTGTATATCTGTGTTTTCTGATGCAAGAAAAGAAGTACTGAATATACATATTTACTAGGTATTGCCAAATTGTTCTCACCAACAACTTTTGATAGCTAATATTTCTTCACATCTGTATAGTATTGGTTTTGTCAGATTTAATATGTCAATATGAAGTATGTGAAATGGTATCTCATTTGGATTTTAATTTGTATTTTACTGGGATACTCAGGGAGGCTGAGTATCTTTCTGTTTATTAACTATCCAAATATCTTTTCTATAACTTATTTACCAAATTATAAGCCCAAATTCCTGGGTTTTTTTCTTTTCTTTATACATTTCTGATACTGCTTTTTAACCAGTTATATTAATTGTTTTTACCTTCTTCTAATCTATTACTTTTCATTACGATTTGGTATTTTTTGTTAACATGTATTTTTTATTTTCTCCCCTTCCAAGAGATTAAGTTAATGGGTACAATTTTCTAAAATGTTTAAATTCTTCTTCCATTGCATACTATAACACTGAGCCACCATCACCAGTTGAAGCTAAAGTAGCCACTTGTCATCCATGTCAACAACTTTGTGCAGCCTGTCAGCCTCATCTCATATTAAATTTGAAAGCTGAGATTGTGTTTATTACTTTTATTCCACCAAAATATGATTTCTAAAAATGGCTTATGCATTTTTATAAGAGTTAAGTCTCACTTTAAAATAGTATTACTCTATTTCCTAAAGGATTTTTCACAGAATATTAATTTGATTAGGTGTTCATTGAAATTACCTAGAAGAAGACTTTCTGTTTTTAAAAAATGGGGGAAATAATGGATTAAATAAAGACTTGAACTTTTCAATTTTTACTTCAGGAATTATCAGTTCCTTTAATTCCATGTGCCGTAAGGTTCCTCAATATACAGACAGGGTGTTTCATTTTTCTAGGTACATCTGATCATGGGCACTTCTTTTCCAGAGGACCTTCAAGATCTTCTATTCTGTACAATCTTCAGTTGGAAATGCCAATACCAGTCCTACAAAAGGGATTCAACATTGCATAATAATAGTAAAGAGCACAATGTTTCATAGTGCTCTATAGAAAGTCAAGTACTTCCTTCAAAGTGCTCTGCAATCCCACAGGAGAACCAATGGTCATTTTTTTTTAAATCCCCCAGGTGGCAGTATGGTGCATAGGCTGCAGCAGAGCCACATGGCTAGGGGTCTGGGAGGTGGACACCACAGAAGGGAGAGTTATGGAAGGGCAGAGGACTTGAGAAGAACCAAGAAAAACTATCTGATGGGATGTGAGCAGTAATGGAGAGTGGCACTAAGGACTTGTATTCATTCATTCAATAAGTGTCTACTGAGCATCCATCATGTGCCAGGCACCATTGTTCTACATACTGTGGGTAGACCAGGAAATAAGATAAAATCCCTGGTTTCTTGTAATTCATCATTCTTGTGTTCAAGGTAACTGTGGGGGGCCTATGCATGGTGAGAGAGAACATCTGAGGAGCAGCAGCCTTGGTGTGCAGCATGTGGACATCTGGCACTCTGGAGTATGCTGCTGCATCTGACATCAGGTGGAGATGGTCTTGAGGAAGTGCAAAATGCAATTGAGAGAAATCTTAGCTGGATGTAGAATTCATATATATAGGTGGGAATTGAAGCATGAGAACATTCACTGAAGTGCCCAAAAAAGGGTCAGTGGAGTGAAACGTGGAAAGAGTTGAAGAGACCATGTTTTTAATGAGACAGGAATGAAGAAAGGGCCAGAAAGCACACAGCTACTTTTCAATAAAAATCTGGCAAATGAAAATAAATGAGTCTCTCCCTAGGAGACAGAAAATGAACTTGGAGAGCGTTGTACTAAGAAAACAACAAAGGGAGTTTCAGACAGGAGAGTGAAGTCAGTCTAACACAACAGCACTAAAGTAGGCTAAAGGCTTTGGCAAAAAAGCAAATCATGTCTTTCTTTTCTTGCTTTAACTACTGGCTTCCCTTTACCTCTTAGAAATGCCTTCAGAACCCCCTATTTATTATAAACAAATTTCCCAAGGCCTTAATCTCTTCACAGTCACTCTTCATTTTTCTGCTTCAACAGAAATCAGGGTATCTGCCCTTTACCTTTAGCTTCTTGCAATAATAGAGCTTCCTGGATGTTTCCTCAAGGAGGGTGGCTTATTCCACCATAATCAAACCCTCCTGAATCCAGGGATATAACTATCTTTGAGCTGTCTATGGACCTGAAGGTCATTAAAATATTAAAATATTGGCATTTATTGTCCATTTAGAACTTCTCCTTCAAGTTCACCTCACCCTGGTGATTTCAATGTCCCTGTTCATAATTACTCCAGCCTCAAAGTCCCTTCACCTCTTTGACAATTTATCTTTCACTCACATTCTGTTCCTGTAGGCCACTCTGCAGGCCCATCCTAGATTTTATGATTAGGGGTACTTTCTAATTTATGATTTCCTGTACTCCCATCCTCCTTCCCTCTTACTGTCTTGTCTCCCTGTGAGGGTGCACTCCAGAGTAGGGGCTGACAGGAAAGCCCCAGAGCTGAGGTCCAGCACACCCTGCTTGGAATCTGGGCCCTTGCTGTTTTCCTAGCCTCTTCTTTCCTCTGTATGATTCATCTTTCACATTGCTTCCTTATAAAACCGGCTAAAACTTTACTTGACTATAGCATTGCTCTATTAAAATCCATTCAATGGCTCTTCATTCCCTATAGAGAAAAATACAAACCTTGTAACAGAACAAATCCTTCCAGCAGGACATATGAGATCCTTCATGATTTGGTCTCCACCTGTTTCTCCGGCCTCATACCTTTCATGCCTCTGTCTGTTCCCCAGACACCTCTATACTCTATGCTAGCCACACACCTCTGCCACATTGCCACTACTGCCAGGAGGGCCTCCCTCACCTCCAACTACCATCCTTACCCCTCATCTCTTCCAGCTGGCACACACACCTACATGGCCCTCAAAACCTAGTTCTGGCTTCACTGCCTCAGCTATTGGTAACTATGAATAGCTACCATTCATTGACTCATTCAGTCTCAAAATACTCAGCGTACACTGTATCACACAAAGGCTTCAGTGACAGAGCCTGTGAGATTACAATGCATTTTGGTGTCTCTTAATCTGTCTCTTGCTAAATGTCAACCTTGTTTTGAAAACAGATCTGCGTTTACTTTGTCTCTCTATATCTCAGAACTTGGCCAGTGTAGAAGCTGTGAATATTTGATGAATGAGTGACGATTTAGAAAAAAATAAGAGATGGGGCAGGGAGAAGCTATGATTAAAAAATTCTGATTAGATACGCTCATTAATAAACTTGGAATCAAAAGACCCAGATTCAAATTCCACTTCCACCACTTACTGTTCTGTGACCTGGGCCAAGCCACTGGTAGTGATAGTATCATTCACCGAGTCCTTGTCACATGTTGCCTCACTCAATCTCAATAGTAATTCTACTCTCATCCCCATTTCATGAAATATGAAATAATGGTCTTATGGTTACCTATCACTGCTGTAATGGGGAAAAGCTGAGACACAAACCTGACCTAATGTTCAAAAACCTCTGGATGTTACCATTATCTCCTTTGGCCTGAATGTTCTAATCTGACTCTAGGAAAAGCTTCCAGCCTACTTATTGCTTGCTGTAAGGATGAAAACATGTTAATACATATCACAGCAAAGTGCTATTTCAACCTGAGTTCTTATCATATGTGAAGTCATTAATTTACCAGTTCTGCCTCTGATCCCCCCAAAAGCTATCATTTGACAATTTTTAACAGCTTAAAAGTAGCTGTTAAATACAATCAGAATTCATCACAAGATTGGAGCCAATTACAGTTTCTCATCAAAGTTAATCTCTTCTAATGCATTATTATTACTATTAAACCAGATATTGTTTCTGCCTCAGAGATAGGAGGACCAAACTATTTATTGAGGCCAGGACACAAAGACTGTTCTTCCCCAAGGCTTAGAGGGGCCATAATAAAGAGTTCCTGGAGTAATCTTCCCTGAGTTGCATTGTTAAAGTTCCCCTAAGGGACATTCATGTGCTTTAATTGCTCTAGTCTGACTTGGTCTGTAGAGCTACCTGAATTAAGTAGATGAATTGGAAACCATCGGGAAGTCACCTTTAACCTTTCCAGGGCTCTGCTCAGCCCACTGCTCATTACAGTGAGGACCCCATCACCTCCACCTACTTCCTCTTAGGAGCGCGCAAAAGTCTCTTTCTCCCTGCAGACACTGGTTAGCAGAGCTCTTACTGAATGGGGGGAGGGAGTGAGCAGCAGAGGGCCAGGACATCAAAACCTAGCTTTTAACATCGGTAGAGCCAAAGGTGGGACTGAGCTCTGACTTAAACATCTCCGGCCTCCAAGTTAGAAGCCCAGAGTTTAATCACTCTTCCTCTACTTACTAGTTCTTTGAAATTTAGTTACTCATGTATGCTCTTGGACCTCCAATTTATTTACCTGGTCTGGTTAACTCACATTGAGGAAGCCAAAAATATGGCTTAGAGGTAGAGATGGTGAGGACTGATAATGTGCAAGGCCAACACAATTTCAATCTCACGCACAGCATCCCTTTCCTTCAACACCTAGCAAACATTCACAATGTGTTGACTATGTGCCAGGTACTGTGTTAAGTGTAGGGAAGATTAAGTTGAATCAAACACTAATTCATCCTTCAGGAGCTAACAGTACAGAGTGAGAAATGAACACATGGATGGGGAATTATAACAGAATGTGATTAGTGCAGTGACAGAGGCAAGAGCAGGTGGGGCATTCAGAAGAGGAGAGCTACTTAATGCAGACAGGAAGAGGGGGCTGGATAGCTTTCCTGAAAGGGTGATGCTAGACTTGGGTTTGAAACAATAAATCAGAATTTGGCAAAGGAGCAAGGTAGTGTCTCTAAAGTGTGGGTAGGGGGCAAGAAAACCTAGGTAAAGGTACAAAGGTGTGTGGGGCATGCTGAGGAGTTGCAAGTTGTGTCAGGTAAAGGTAAGTCACTGGAGGATTTGGAATAAGGATTTGCTCTACACTTTTAAAAAATTAGTCTCAAGACTGTAGAGTTGGCGGTGATCATGCCCAGAGGCAGGAAGACAGGTCAATAGTTTCTATATTAATTGAAGCAAGAGATGATAGGGATATAGTAGTATAGGTGGAGGAAATTATTTTTTTTATAAATTAGCAAAATAAAACAAGCCAAATGCAATCATTTAAAAAAAAGAAAGAAAGAAAGAAATAGGAGAGGAGGCACCAGCTGAACAGTCCAGACTGGTCTTAAGCATCATAAAACCAGTCTCATTAGAGACTTCTCTACATGTCTTCTGTCTCCAATGGGCAACTTCAGGGTAAAATTACACAACAGAGAAAGCAGAGGCACAGAATTTAAGTGACTGTGCCCAGCACTTACCTGTTAAGTGACTTAAAGAGGATTTGACCACAGGTAATCCTACTCAAAGCTCTATGCTTCTGACTTCCACATAAAATCACCTCCAGAAACAAAAACATTGGTCACCTACTAATGAAGAAAATCATTCCATTCTCAGATATCCTCTTTGCAAATGACGTAACTTGGGGACATGAATACTTAAAACTAAAAGCAGGGTGTGGTGGCTCCCACCTGTAAACCTAGCACTTTGGGAGGCTGAAGGGGGTAGATTGCTTAACCAGCTTGAGCAAGAGGAGATCCCATCTCTATTAAAAATAGAAAAACTAGCCAGGCATTGTGGTAGGCACCTGTAATCCCAGCTACTTGGGAGGCTGAGGCAAGAGGATCTCTCGAGCCCAAGAGCTTGAGGTTGCTATGAGTTATGATGCTACCCATGGAAAAAGAGTTACTCAGTCTCAAAATAAAAATTTTTAAAAAATTAGTAATCTGGATATTAGCACATACCCAGATTATAAACAAGAAATATTCTGTAGGATTATTCTTAAGTTGAATTTGTATGTAAACTGAAACAGGTACATTTGCCTATTACGTGTAATAGCCTCTATTCCTAAGTGCAAGTCATACATCAGTAAGATGTTTGTAACTTGGGGACTGACTATAATAGCATTCGTTTGTAAGTACAGTTGTATGTAAGTCAAATATTTGTAATTCATGGACTTCTCATATCTAGAACTTTGATAGGAAGATGTTACGCATAACCAATTAGTTTTCTAATGTAAAGGCAAAAGAAAGGTATCTTAGATATGTGGGTACCAATCCTGAAAGATTTACTGGAAGCTGTACTTTTACCAGCTACAGGAAGAAGCCAATTAAAAATTTAAGAATTATAAAATCAAGATGTGAGTGGACTTAATGAAATGAGTTAGAATAGAAAAGTTTAAATAATTTCTGGGAATGTACATAAAACTGAATACCAATGTCAAAAAACATGGTTGGAAAAAAATTTGTAATATAACAAATAAAAATTAAATTTTATTATTTTAAAACCCCAAACCATATTTACCACAGATAGGTTAGTGTTTGGTTGACTAGAAGAAGAGGAAGTAATTAATTACTTTATTTTAAAGTAAAAATTTAAAATTTACCCCCATTGTAAAAGATGGAAAGCAAAGTAAAAATAAACAAATGTGAAGGATCTATACATAGAGAACCCTGAGAAAAGAAACAGCAGAAGATGTTAACAAATGCAAGAATATACCATGATCGTGGTTGGGAAAAACTGACATTATTAAAATGTTCATATTACCAAAAACGATCTACAGATTTAATGCATTCCCATCACAGAACCAAAATCATACTTTGAAGAACTTGAAAAAATGATATTGCATTTCATATGGACCCACAAAAATCCCAAACATCTAATGCAATTCTAAGAAATAAAAACAAATCTGGAGGGATTACATTCCCAGACATCAGGTTATACTACAAGTTGACAGTGATCAAAACAGCATGGTACTGGCACAAAAATAGAAATTATAGCTCTATGAAGTATAATAGAAAACCTAGAGATGAAACAAGCCACATATTGCCATCTGATCTTGAATAAACCAAACAAAAGCATACACTGGGGAAAAACATTCCTTAATAAATGGTGCTGGGAAAACTGGTTAGCCACATGCAGGAGACTGAAAATGGACCAACATCTCTCACCACTTACAAAAATTGACTCTCACTTGATAAAGATTTAAACTTAAGACTTAAAACAATAAAATTCGAGAATAAAGTATGGGAAAAACTCTTGACAAAATCAGCCTGGGAAAAGATTTTATGAAGACTATGTTCTTGGCAATTCTAGCAAAAATAAATAAATGGGACACAATCAAGCTAAAATGCTATTGCTCAGCTAAGTATACAAGAACTAAAGCAAACAGATGCTTCAAAATGGGAGAAGATATTTGCATGCTACAGATCTGACAAGGGGCTGATAACAAGAAACTACAGAGAATTCAAACTAATCAACAAGAATAGAGCAAACCATCCCATTTAGAAGTGGGCAAGAGACATGAACAGAACTTTCTCTGAAGAAGACAGACAAATGACCAAAAAACATGAAATATGCTCATGAAAATATGCTCATCATCCCCAATCATCAGAGAAATGCCAATCAAAACCGCCCTGAGACACCTAACCCCAGTTAGGTGAATAGCCCACATCAGAAAATCCCAAAGCTGCAGATGCTGGCATGGACATGGAGAGAAGGGAAACTTTTACACTGTTGGTGAGATTGCAAATTAATACAACTTCTATGGAAAGAACTATGGAGAGTCCTCAAAGAGCTAAAAGTAACCCTTCCATTTGATCCTACAATCCCATTACCAGGTACCTATCCAGAAGAAAAAAATATCATTCTATTATAAGGACATTTGCCCTAGAATGTTTATTACAGCTCAATTCACAATCATCAAGACATGGAATCAACCCAAGTGCCCATCAACTCATGAATGGATGATAAACTGTAGTGTATGTATACCATGGAATACTATTCAGCCACAACAAGATACAGACTTTACATCTTTCATATTTACTTGGATGGAGTTGAAGCACATTCTTCTTAGTGAAGTATCACAATAATGGAAAAACAAGTATCCAATGTACTCAACACTAACATGAAACCAGTAGATAAACAATTACAGGCACACACAAAAGAAAACCATAGTAAAATTCAAATGGTGGGGAGGAGGGAGTAGGGAAAGGAGGGAGGATGATTGCTAAGCTCTCACCTAAGGTGCACAATTAAGGGTATACAGCTCATCCCCTGGGTTAAGGGCTCAATTACAAGTTGAACTTTACCTGAGAAATGCAAACAATGTAAACTAATCACTTTTACCCTCCTATTAATCTGAAATAAAAAAAAAAAAAACAGAAGCATAACTAATCAAGAGCATTAAATAGCATGACAAAAATAAGAATGAATGCATCTGTTGTAAGAATAAATATAAATAGATTAAATTTCCTATTATTAGACAAGGACACCTTGATTCTATTAAAAAATAAATAAAATAATATTTTTAAGTGTGATCCTGAAACAAATAATACAGAAGTTGAAAAGCAGAAAAATGGGCCAAGATATATAAGCACATATAAAACTTTAAGATTTATATATTATAATAACAAATAATTAACAATATTACTAGTTTGCTGTTGTTGTTGTTGCAGTTTTTAACCAGGGCTGGGTTTGAACCCACCACCTCCAGTATATGGGGCCAGTGCCCTACTCCTTGAGCCACAGGAGCCGCCCAACAATATTACTAGTTGAAAAATAGAAATCAATGCCAAAAAAAGCATTAAAGGGGATGAATTTGAGATTAACAATAAAAATTTAAATCAAATGCTATGAAGAAAGACAGGAATTTTAAAACAGATAAACTGATAATTTACATAAAAACAATGTTACTGATGTTTGTTTACTGAAAAATATTGTATCAAAATATGTACACAGTAAATAAAGCAAACAGACAGCCTTCAGAATGGGAAAAGATATTTGGAGGTTATGCTTCTGACAAAAGTCTGATAACTAAAACCCACAGAGAGCTCAAACTAATCAGTAAGAAAAAAAAATAACCCCATTTCTATGCAGGCAAGAGACTTGAATAGAAACTTCTCTGAAGAAGATCGGTGCATGGCTGACGAACACATGAAAAGATGCTCACCATCTTTAATCATCAGAGAAATGCAAATCAAAACCACTTTGAGATATCATCTAACTCCAGTAAGAGTAGCCCACATCACAAAATCCCAAAACTACAGATGTTGGCGTGGATGTGGAGAAAAGGGAACACATCTACAGTGCTGGTGGGAATGCAAGCTAATATGGCCTTTTTGAAGAGAAGTTTGGAGAATACTCAAGAAACTAAAAGTGGACCTACCATTTGATCCTGAAATCCCCCTAGTAGTTATTTACCCAGATGATCAAAAATCATTTTACAACAAAGACATTTGTACCAGAATGTTTATTGCAGCCCAATTCATAATAGCCAAGTCATGGAAGCAACCCAAGTTCCCATCGACTCATGAATGGATTAACAAATTGTGGTACATGAAACTATAAAAATACTAGAAGAAAGTGCATGGAAAACACTTGAAGAAATTGGCCTGGGTGCATATTTTATGAGGAAGACCACCTGAGTAATTGAAGCAGCACCCAAAATACATTACTGGGATCTGATCAAACTAAAAAGCTTCTGCACAGCCAAGAACACAGTACATAAAGCAAGCAGACAGTCCTTAGAATGGGAGAAGATATTTGCAGGTTATGTCTCTGACAAAGGTTTAATAACCAGAATCTACAGAGAATTCAAACGTGTTAGCAAGAAAAGAACAAGTGATCCCATCTCAGGGTGGGCAAGGGACTTGAAGAGAAACTTTTCTGAAGAAGACAGGTGCATGGCCTACAGATACATGAAAAAATGCTCGTCATCCTTAATCATCAGAGAAATGCAAATCAAAACCACTTTGAGATAACATCTAACTCCAGTGAGATTAGCCCACATCACAAAATCCCCAAACCAGAGATGTTGGCATGGATGTGGAGAAAAGGGAACCCTTCTGCACTGCTGGTGGGAATGCAAACTAATACGTTTCTTTTGGAAAGAAGTTTAGAGATCACTTAGGGATCTAAAAGTAGACCTGCATTTCAATCCTGCAATTCCTCTACTAGGTATATAACCAGAAGACCAAAAATCACTTTGTCACAAAGATATTTGCACCAGAATGTTTACTGCAGCCCAATTCATGGAAGAAGCCCAAGGGCCAATCAACACATGAATGGATTAATAAATTATGATATATGTACTCCATGGAATGTTATACAGCCTTTTAAAAAGATGGAGAATTTACCTCTTTTATGTTTACATGGATGGAGCTGAAACATACTCTTCTTAGCAAAGTATCTCAAGAATGGAAGAAAAAGTATCCAATGTACTCAATGTACTCATATCCAATGTAATATGAAACCAATTTATAAACACACATACTTCCATATGAAAGCTATAACCAAACTACAGCCTAAGATGAAGGGGAAAGAGGAGGGGGAGGGGAGAGGGAGAATGGGAGGGTAATTGCTGGGACCACACCTATGATGCATTTGACAAGGGTACATGTTAAATCTACTAAGTGTAGAATATAAATGTCTTAACATAATAACTAAGAAAATGAGGTGAAGGCTATGTTAACCAGTTTGGTGAAAGAATTTCAAATTGTATATGAAACCAGCACATTATACCCCATAATTGCATTAATTTACACAGCTATGATTTAATAAAAAAAAAATTGTGTATATGTACACCATGGAATACTATGCAGCCATAAAAAAGATGGAGGATTCACATCTTTTCTGTTTACTTGGATGGAGCCAGAACATATTCTTCTTAGTAAAGTATCTCAAGAATGGGGTGGCAAAGTACTCAATGTATTCAATACTACTATGAAATCAGTAGATAGTCACCTACACATTCATAGGAATGACAAAACATAACTGTAGTCCAGAAAGAAAGGGGAAAAAGGAAAGAGAGGGGAGGGGAGGGGGCAGGCTGGGAGGAGGGAGGGTTTTGGGCGGATCCAACCCAATGCACATAATGCAATGATACATTTCTATACTATTAAAATACAGTATGAATGTTTTAACCACAACAAATAAGTAAACAAGGAGATGGTTATGTTTATCAGTTAGATGTAAGCATTCCACATTGTATACCAAATCAGCACATTGCACACCATTAACGCATTAATGTACACAGTTATGATTTAATAAAATTTAAAAAAATAGACTAAGCATCAAAAAAAGTAGGGTGAGAGGATCTTCCTTAGAACAATTAATAAACATTTCCTCATTAAAAAAATAGAGTTCAAACTATTAGAAGTGTACCTTGTAGAAGAATAAACTTATAAAAGCAAATGGTGGGAAATTTGAACATACCTTTGTAAATACTGGATATATCAAATATGCAGAACAGCAAAGCTATTGATGAAAGAAATACCATATTACAAGGGAATATTAACACATATTTATACATAGATACTTATGTGTACATATCTATACAGCTGGAATGCTATATTCCAAGAGCAAAGATTACATCGTTCTTTTCCATGTCCATGATACACTTAAAAAATACTTATAATGCATCACGCATAAGTCCACCAAACAAGAACTAGATAAAAATCATATAAGCCACAGTGAACACATTAAAATTCAGTTCCTTACTTTATGTTGAAATGTCCTAACCACTTTTTAAAACTATTTTAAAATATGCTTCCCTAAATAATTCTTAAAGAAGAAATAAAATTTTCATTGGCACCTGATTTTGAAACAAAAATAATAATGACTCCAGATTAATACATATTGGACAAGTCCAAAATTAATCTTGAGAAAAATCTAAGCAATATCAAATGCTTTTAGCATTAAGCACAAAGAATAAAAACAACTGAGTCCCCACTTTTAGCTAAGTAATTAAAAATACAAAGCCTTACTAAATATAAGAGGAAAAATCAAAGAACTACTATAGTTGAACTGAGCAGAAGTTAATAAATTATAAAACAAAATGTGTAGAACTAATAAAAATGCATCTAACTCCAGATGTCCAGGAAGTTAAATAACTAATCAGGAGATATATAAAATTGAGAAAGATAGAAAGATACATAGCTAAACTCAAAGATTTTCTGTAAAATCCTATATAAAGCTTCACTTTCAAGTTTCAAAAACTGGACTAAAAAAAATATGTTTTAAAAAAATATAACTCAGCAAAACTGATTCAAGATTGAAGAAAACCTACATAGATAAATAAGGCAGAAGGTGGAGGGTGGTGAGGGAGAGACTGGAAATATTTTTAATAACAGGGACTTTACCTAACAAATGCAATCAGTGTAACCTGGTTCTTTGTACCCTCAATGAATTCTCAACAATAAAAAAAAAAAGGAATATTTTTTAATAATAGCATCAGGCCTAGAGAGTTTTATAGGAAAAGAGATTTCAAACTTTTATTTATTTATTTATTTATTTATTTTATTTAACTTATTTATTTAAGACAGAGTCTGACTGTGTGGCCCCCAGCAGAGTGCTGTGGCATCACAGCTCACAGAAACCTCCAACTCTTGGACTTAAGCAATTCTTTTGCCTAAGCCTCCCAAGTGGCTGGGAGTACAGGCATTCACCACAATGCCCGGCTGTTTTTTTGTTGTAGTTGTCTTTGTTCTTTGGCAGGCCATGGGCCGGCTTTGAACCTGGCAGCGCTGGTGTATGTGGCCAGCGCCCTAGCCACTGAGCTACAGGCTCCAAGCTGATTTCAAACTTTTAAAACACAGAGAACTTCCATTTTATATAAAATTATAAATATATATACACATATTCACTTAAGTCACATATAGTACATATGAAATTATGTGTATATATGAAAGATTTCTGATCATTTATAAAAGGTAGAGCAAATCTATTTTTGAAAAAAGTCCTGAGAAAAGTAACCTTCAAAATAAACCACTAACTAAACCCCCCTTTTAAATATAGATGTAAAATTAACTTTAAATACAAATAAGAGGACTATTTTAGTAATGTAACTGACTTATTTCAATTTTAGAATCTATCATGTTATTTCATTAAAAGACAAAATTTCCATTTGATGGAGAATAAAAAAGCATTTTATAAAATTCAACTGAGCACAGAATATTAACATGAAAATTAGTGTGTCTATTAGGCAGAGTGGCCTAAATATTATGGAATGGATTAAGTAACTTGCCAAAAAAATGTAGAATCATGAGCCTCATCCTAGACCTCTCGACTCGTGAAATGAATTCCCAAATTTGACATTTTAACAAAAACACAACTAATTCTTATGAACGCCAAAGTTTGACAACCACAAATTTCAGTGAAACTAGCTAATGGCACAGTTAACACATAAATTAGTATCCTTCCTCATTAAATTCAGGAAAAATATGAGGATATCTGCTCTCATCCCAGCTAATTATCTCAACTCTAAAAATCAAAGATACAAATATGTGAAAATGATATCTAACTACTACTACTATTAATTATTTCAATGATTACTATGATTGTCATTCTGGTAAGTTCTAACAAACTAAAGATGCTTCATAATGAATCAGAGCATTCAGTAAGTTGGCTGAATAAAAACTGAATATACAAAAATAAATAACTCTTCATAAACTGGCAATAACTGGCTAGAAAAAGTGGAGAGAGTAGTCCATTTATAGTAGAAAAATAGATGTGTAGGAATAAACTTATCAAAAATTGTATAATGCCTTTATACCGAAGATCTTAAAACTTCATAAAGGCACATAAAAGTATTTTGAATAAATGGAGAGGAATAGCATTTTCTTCAAAAGGAAGCTTTAATATCATAAGGGCATCAATTAAATTATAAACAATCTTAAACTTAGTCATTAAATTGCTTTAATGCAAATAACACTATCTGAAAGTCTATCTAGAAAAATAAACACAAAAAACTAGCTAAGACTGAGGCTTACGCTCCCCGATAGGAAAATATATCATAAAGCTCTAGGACTTAAAATGATTTACTACTGGTGCAGAAATAACTGGGAAAGGCACACACCAAAGATAAGTTACATGAGAGAATGCATATTACCACATGTTCTCAATTCCTCTCTGTGTCCCCTTCTTTCTGAGATTTTTAGGAACTGGGGTCATCCAGGGTTCCATCTTGAAATCTCTCCTCTGTTACACTTATACCTTGACGATCTCATTTCTTTTCATGACTTTAAATACCTTCTCTGTGCTTTTGAAGGTAAAATGTTCATGCCCATCTCTCCTGGTACTCTGGGTTCCCATGCTCATTCATCTGTTTGATCTGCTCTTGGATGCCTCTGAAGCACCACAAATGTCATGCATCTCAAACGCTCCCAATTCCCCAATCTCATGATTCCTCCATCCTTAGAGTGGTTCACATCAACGTCCCCACAGAAACATTTTTAAACCCTCTCTCCCAAACCCCATATCTGATCCATTAGGAAAGTGTGTGGACAATTAAATAGGCAAACTCATCCTAGAAAAAATGCTATATGCCTTCTTCCTGAATATCACTATGGCTACCTTTGAAGTACTCCCCTATACTAATATTGAGCAATGAGGTATGTAGCACTTTTTCTAGGATGAGTTTGCCAACTTAATTTTCAAACCTCATATGATAGCTTTCATGGCCATTCCAGAAAAAGTTCCAAAATTGCAAGCTGGGCACGGTGGGATCACATCCATAATCCTAGCACTTTGGGAGGCTGAGGTGGGTAGATTGTTTGAGCTCAGGTGTTCAAGACCAGCCTGAGCAAGAGTGAGACCCTCTTTTTACTAAAAATAGAAAAAATTAACCAGGCATAGTGGTGGGTGCTTATAGTCTCAGCTTCTTGAGAGGCTGAGACAAGAGGATCACGTGAGCCCAAGAGTTTGAGGTTGCTGTGAGCTATGATGCCATGGAACCCTAGCTAGGGTGACAAAGAGAGACTCTGTCTCAAAAAAAAAAAATTTCTTTGAAGGTGTTGACATTGGTTTCTAGCTTTCCAAGGGAAGACCTCAAAGCTGACCATAGTGATGGTCATCAGTTAGGTATGTAGCACTTTTTCTGGGATGGGTTCACAAAATTGATCGTCTAACTGCATATCTTGAATATAGCCAGTCTCATCACGCCTTTGCCACTACCCCAACCCAAGCCCTGCCCTGGTCTTCTCATGAGTCTCCCTGGTTCCCCTCTGACCTCTGATCACTTTCAGTCAACTTTCTATATGTCAGTCAGAATGACCTTTATAAACCTAATGACAATCTATTTTCTTCCCTTGCTCAGAACCCACTAATAGCGTCCAATTACATTTAGAAGAAATATAGGGTGGCCATAAAATTTGTGTGCAATTTAAAATAGGGTGCAATTTAGAATTGCACACAGACTTTATGGCCACCTTGTATCTGAAATTCTTATTAGGTCCACAAAGGCCTTGTACATTCTGGACTTGGCACTAGTGCTGTGTTGATAAATGTTCAACAATCAACTGTTCAAAACAAAACATATGAAGTTCATATGCACATACATACATTTATTACAAATTATACTAATATGAAAGAAGTGTAGCACACAATTTGCAAATGTTAATAAACTATACAGTATTTTCATTGTAAATTTCATACAGCCAATTGATTCTTACAGAATGCTTTCTTTTTTCTTTTTTTCTTTTTGCCAGACTTTTTTTTTTTTAATTTTTAATTATTTTTTATTGAGTCATAACTGTGTACAATGATTCAGGCTTGGAGTACAGTGTGCGGGCTTCCCATACAATCGGAGATATTTTTATCCACCTGATTAATGTAACATTCATGATATT